>WWET01005611.1:10736-28162 GCA_011038615.1 Limnodynastes dumerilii
TGTCATCCTTGGGCATGCTGATGATTGTAAAACTACAAGCATCAGCATGCCCTATACGTGCATTTTTTTTTTTTAGGTTTCCGACGCTAGAAACAGATTTGTTTACTGTTGCCATAGCAACAGTGGACAAATCTAAGCCAATCTGGAGGCAAAATGAAAGACCCGGGTTGAAAACAACCCTGGCGCTTTCACATTGCCACCCTTCGCGGGTTAAACACGGGAAAAACCCTTCTTTTTTCCAGTGTTCAAGTCCTGGATCTCTTGACCCGGGTCTCCCGGAAGTGGCGGTTTCACATCACCACCAAAAATCTGTTTTTTTGCTAAATACCGGGTTTTTGGCGGTGATGTGAAAGGGGTATAATAGTATAATTTCGTATTGATTGATTTATCTCTATAAAACATTGATTTTAGGGCAGATCCCCAATTTATAAGAAAAATATTAAATTCTGTATTTAATCTCATGATTGTGAACAAGAACCAGTTTTCCACTTTCAAAAAGTAATAAAAAAAAAAAGAAAAGTAAGAAAACTTGCTAGTTCCTACCAGTAAAGGAATTATTTCAAAGAGCAAACTGTTGTCCGTGTTTTTCTCTGAAGCTTTCTTATTGTATCTCACCTCTCCGCAATTGCATTGACTTTCGGTGAGAGGGGGTGCATAGAGTTTGAGGGGCTATAGCTCAAAGTATTTTACATATTAAGATAAAAATTTTGCTAGTCCGTAGTGAAATCATAAAAAATGACAAGACTGGAATAGGTTAAAGTGGAAAATGTTGCCGTTTTTTTTTCTACTTCCTGTTTTAAAAGGTCACATTACATTGACATATAATTGAGAAGGCAGAACACAGTGTACAGGGGGTCTTTTGACTAGCTGTTTTTTTGGTTAGGGAGCTAATGTTCCAGGGGAGTGCCTTTGGGGAGTAAATGACAGTTTATTTACAATTTAGGAAAATGTGCACCATTATAGAGATAGGAGATTTCATAGTGTTGCACATGTCAAGTAAGACAGAATGCCTTCAAATGAGAGGAGAAAGATGGCCGACTTCTCTTGCACAGAGATTTTTCTCTGTGTGCTGTAGGAGAAGTCAGCCATAATAACTCCTCCTGGGAGGGGTTTTGGGGTTAAGGGGGCAGACAGAGAGAATATGAGTTTTGACATTGACCTAAAATAAAAGATTTACTAGCCCCAAACCGCTGTGTGAGGAATCTCCCGCCCCCACCAGTGACGTAATTTATTCACTGCAGGAGCCGAGGGTGGGAGATTTGAATGTGCAGCCTGTTATGGAGATGTAGTTTAGTGCTCCATACACTGATTAGTGATGTAGGTATTGCAGGTGAATAAAAGTATAAAGTGTGACCCATGCATCAATACACCAGCACTGTGTGCTGTGATATCAATTATTAAAAGGGTAATAACCTCTCCAACACAGTGATCACCATCACTCTTCTGCATAAAATCCCTATGTAATACATTCCCTGACACTATGGTTGCCGACTTTTGGCAGCTTCCCTCCGGGAGATCCTGGAGAGAAGCTAGCGCCGCATACGGGGGGCGGGGCTTAATGGCGTGGTCTATGTAAATCGCGTCATTAGGCTCCACCCCCTTGTTCATACTGCCCTTTTTTAATTGAAATAGGAGTCGGGACGGGGCTTGATGCCGCAAATTGCGTCATCAAGTCCCTTCCTGTGCCTAGCAACACTAGTGTACTAGTGTTTCTAGGCAGGGGGGCAGGACTTGAGGCCGTGGTTTCAGTGAAACCACGGCCTCAAGTCACTTGCGGGAGATTTGCTGGCTCTCCCGGGCTACCGGGAGTACTGCCCGAATTTCAGGAGTCTCCCGGACATTCCGGGAGAGTCGGCAACCCTGCCTGACACGCATGCTAAAACACAGGCAGCAGCAGTAGCGGTGGACAAACTGCACATGAAGCTGACACAGAAGACAGGAGGGGAGATTTATTGAATAGTGGTACTGAATAGCAATGTAATGTCACACAACAGTGTCAGTCTCTGTCTCCTCAATAAGCCTGAACTCCACTTGTCCACCAGGAAAGGATCTTAAGGCATCTGGCACCAACTACCCCAGTGACAAGGCTGAGAGGAGAGCCCCATAGCAGCAACAGCCAGCCCTCCGTGTAGTAGGTAATTGCTTGAAAAATCCCCAGGGCTCACACAGCCTGGACTGACACCTGACACCACACTACCTTTACTGCTACCATCCTGCAAACAGCTTATCACATCCACAGAAACCTATAAAGCCAACTGTCCTCTATACATGTGTATTATAAGGGCACAGTCGTGCCCTTATATTAAGGTTGACTATAATAAACAGCATTGACCATTGACTTTTGGCGAGAGGGGGGGCATGGTGTTTGAGTGGCTATAGCTCAGAAATTGTTTTACGCATTAAGATTAAATTTACACCAGTCCATACAGAATCGTCTCCTGGTGCTGCATGTCTAATTTGATAGAAAAAAATGACAAAATTGGAACAGGTTAAAGTGGAAAATGTTGCCGTTTTTATCTACTTCCTGTTTTAATAATCCACATTACATTAACATTTGATTGGGAAGGCATAACTCAGTGTAGAAAGGGTCTTTTCACTAGCTGTTTTTTTTTGTTAGAGAGCTAATGTGCCAGGGGAATGCCTTTGGGTGGTCAGATTTCAGAGAAAATTACAGTTTTTTTTACAATTTAGGAAGATGTGCCCATTATAGGGATAGGAAATGTCACAAATTTCATAACGTTGCGCATGTCAAGTGAGAGCCCTCTGCTGGGTGCACTGAGACTGCCTTACAGTTTTTTTTACAATTTAGGAAAATGTGCACCATTATAGAGATAGGAGATTTCATAGTGTTGCACATGTCAAGTAAGACAGAATGCCTTCAAATGAGAGGAGAAACATGGCCGACTTCTCTCGCACAGAGATTTTCCTCTGTGTGCTGGAGAAGTCAGCCATATTACCTCCTCCTGGTGGGCTGGGGGGTGTTTTGGGGTTAAGGTGGGCAGTTAGAGAGGATATGAGTTTAGACATAGCCCTAAAACAAAAGATTTACTAGCCGAACGGCTGTGTGAGTGATCTCCCGCCCCCACCAGTGACGTCATAATTTATTCACTGCACGAGCCGGTGGCGGGAGATTTGAACAGAGTCACAGTAATACCCGTTTCACATCACCACCAAAAACCCGGGTTTTTCAGCAAAAACACAGCATTTTGCAAAAACCCGGGTTTTTGGTGGTGATGTGAAACCACCACTTCCGGGAGACCTGGGTCAAGAGACCCGGGACTTGAACACGGGAAAAAAGAAGGGATTTTCCCATGTTCAACCCGGGAAGGGAGGCAATGTGAAAGGACCAGGGTTGTTTGCAACCCGAGTCTTTCACTTTGCCTCCTGATTGGCTTAGATTTGTCTACTGTTGCTATGGCAACAGTAAACAAATCTGTTTCTACCGTCTAGCGTTAAAAAAATCATCATTAAATACCGCTAATTAAAAAAAAAAATTACTTCTTATTGTTTAAAGTCCAAAAATAATGAAAAGAGTTAACAGACTTACCGGCCCGGGGGTATTTAGGACACTGGCGGGCACTGCTTCTTCAGCTTCATCCGGAGAGACAGCGGAGAGCGCACCGGATCATCTCAGCCTGCCGCAGGACGCATAATGGAGCCTGCGCTGATCCACACATGGGGAAATACTGAGGGGGGCTGGAGGCACATATGGGGAAATACTGAGGGGGGCTGGAGGCACATTGGCCGGGGGCCAAAGCATATATTTGCACCTGGGCCTAGGACTTACTAGTTCTGCCTCTGAGATGGGCTGCCTATAATTATAAATAAATGCAATTTTGGATAACCACCTTTTTAATTATTGTGAATAGCATGAACTCTGTAACCTATTTTTAACACTGTCCATACGCTCACAGGTAAATTAGCAAATCAACAGACCATTCTGAACAATTATCTGTCAGTGTGTGAACATGACAGCTGAATTGTTACACATGGTTTGATCTTTTGATTTGATCTTTCAGCATTTTTGATCTGTCAGGTCACTTTAAGCAGATCTCTATAACCAGCGATGTAAAATGCTCTCTTGAAGATAAATCTGTCCATGTGTAGAGGCAAATGAAGATTGGAACGGATCAGATCAGATCACATGTTGATTGCCATTCTATGGTGGAAGAAATCTGTTGACATATATGGTGTAACTTTCCATGGGGTACCTTTACGAAACTGCGGGAAGGAAAAAGTGGTGATGTTGCCCATAGCAACTAATCAGATTCTAGCTGACATTCTTTAGTATGTAACACGAAAATGAGAGCTACGATCTGATTAGCTGCTATGAGCAACATCTCCTCTTTTCCTTTTCAGCAGTTTAGTAAATTGACCCCAAGTGTTTTTTTTGTTTTTTTTACCAGGGTGTAGGTCATGTAAAAAGAATTCCAAAAATTTCAACATGATACTTTTTCAAACACATAATAAAGAAAGTGACAGATTCCGCTTGCGTGGGCTCAGAGGCGCCCAGAGATGTCTATCCAGTCTATCCAGATAACAATCTGAAACAGGTAAAACCTGTATTTTCAACTGGTTGTTAAGCAATATACAATGGCATTTATAGACGACAGGGCAATATAGTGACTGAGTTGATTGGCGTAACCAGGTTATTTCAAATAAAAAATGTAAAGTAAAAATGTGCCACCTTTTATAAAACAGGCTTTACTAAGTTCACATATATACCACCAAAGCATCAGTGATACCTGAGTTTTAGGTTGATTTAACCTTTTATTTTTACAACATGTTTCCCAGTATAAATAGCAGGGATTTTTTAAGCATAGCAGGTGTATATCATGTATACAAACATAAAACACTAGCTTTTCTGACCCGTACTGGGTCCCAGAGGATCAGCTGAGCTGTACAGTACCATGCAGTAGCCACGGCTTAAGTCTAGCCTTGCTGACCTGTGGCTCGCCAGGTGTTGTGAAACTACAACTCCCAGCATGCTTTGTCAGGTATCAACTATGCTTTTGCAGTTAAAGCATGCTGGGAGTTGTAGTTTCACAACATCTGGAAAGCCACAGGTTGGCCAGGCCTGGATTGAGTGATCACACTGCACTGGCGCTTACTTTCCTAGGACATGACAGCTGAGCGGATGAGCAGGTAATGTAAGGGCCACTGCGGTTGGTTGGTTTGCTTTGCAACAACAGATATCAGCGGTATCATACCACTCGCTGCTAAGAGCTGTTCATTAGTGGCCCGCTGTGGATGCAGCTCTGCGGTGCTCTGTCCCCTGTGTCATGTTAATGATGATGTAATATAGGGGGTTGGGCCCCGCTGAGATTTCCCGGCCCTCACAATTTTTTAATTTTTTTTTAGAAGTCGGGGAAAATTATTTAAAAAAAGACCGGATTCAGACATTCACAGCTCTGTGGCTACAAGCATACGGATCTTGTTATCCTATATTTCACAATTTATTTATTTATTTATAAACAAATGATGGAGATGGAGGTGTATTACCCATCAAATACTGCGCTTCATGTACAATAGAGTGGTTAAGCCACTTTCAGATGGGCTACAGCTGCTTAAACCAGTGGTGAAAAAAGTGAAAGAAAAAGGAGGCGCTAGGAGTACATCTAATACTTTATATTTAGACACCAAATGAAATACAAGAGCGTAATTATGCTGGCCGCTTGCGTAATTTTGATTATTTGTATGCAAGGCGTCATAACTCTGATCGTACGTACCTTCCTCGTAACTATGAACATAGGGGCGGGTCATCCTTACAAAAGCTGGAAATACGCATTATAGGCGGAGGGAGGCATTTAAATTATACAGTATGGGCTGAGTTAGGCCGTTACGTGCGCCAATCCATTAAGTACGACCGTAGTTATGCATGGAAAAGTTAAGGTAGAGTTTGGTACTCGTAAATCAAGTAAATTACGTGCGTCCAAGGGGAGTGCATAGTACTTACCATCTCATAAAAACTTAGGTCTGGATCTGGCCCTAATTGTACAATTGAAATTACGCAAAGTAGCGAGGAGTTCACCCCCCTCCCCTCTATTGGTAGTAATTCAACCCTACCTAAACTGTTACGCATGTGTATCTGGGCTTCCCTGACCCTTCCTTTGAATGCCTGTATGGCAGGAATCCTCTGCTCCTCAGTTTTGAACTGTCAGTTACTATGGTAACCACCTTTGTTGAAGAGGTAAGTAGTTTTTTATATATCAGTTAATTCATTTAAACCAGGAGAGTGACAGTTGGAAGCTTAGGAGAAGATTAGATTGTACCTAATGGAATGGGTTATGTTGGAGGGTCTGTCGTTCCATCCGTCTAAAGGTACAATTGAGTAACATCCGGCGCTTGCATGCGCCGACTAATAATGTCATGGGACTTACACAAGTCTGTTGCACAAGTCCCCTAAAAAGTAACATCTGCTCGCAGCAGATGATACACTACGAATCTTTTAGCGTACGTAACTCAGTTCCGGACGCCAGGAGTTCCATATGGGGTTGGGGGAGGGGGCACTTGATTTCCGCATGTCTAAACCCAGCCAGACAGCTGGGAGCAGGCATACAGATGAAGTGCCTGGGACAGAAAACACCCACTGTACTGAAGTTTAGATCCTGTCCTATATTATGGTTATACATATAGTACATTTACCAGTGAACAGGGAACACCGGCATGAAGAATAACCAACATTTACATAACAGAGAAAAACTCTGCAAGCACTAAGGAAGAATTAAAATACAAGAAATACATTTTATTCATTAATAAAACATTATAAAATGATATAAAATTCATTCAAATAAATAAACACACAGCACCATAAATAAATCCAGATAATTGGCTAGAAGGGCAGTCGGAGAGATTGGGACTAATAATTTGAATTAATATGAATGGCTTCTGTTAAACAAATAACAATTTATTGCACATAAAAATTAGATAAAAATAGACCAAATAGGCATACAATTCGATTATAAATAAGATCCAACAATACGGTAATGAGTGACGCCAGTAACGGACATCTGTGGATAATTTAGGAGATGCAATAGTGTGAGTGGGTTCCGTTATTAAATAGTTAATTGCTAAGTTTTGCTGTAGGGGAGATGTTGAACAGCAACTGAATGAGGACTTTAGAAATACACAAATGGATGTGTTGAAACTGTTGATTTCCGGACTTTAATATGTCCTTGATAAGGAGATCTGTGTATCACAGTGTAGTCCTTGGGAGCGCTATGCGCACAGTCTTTTAAAAGGAAAATGACCTTTTTCCTATAAGTCCTAATAATTGTCAGGCTGTTATCCCGTGAGTGAGGCTCAGATGTTGGTGATCACCGCGGGAGGAAAACAGAGACGCGCGGTCTCTCGCAATCTCCGTGATGCTGTGATAACGTCGGCCGTTCAGCATAAACTTTAAAATGGGAACACTCTCACTGGGTCCAGGGAGTCCAGAATCAAATTTGGAGTCTCAGTTGGAAAACACGAATATGGGATCAGCCACCTTAACGCGTTTCATCGCCACCGTGCGATTTCATCAGAAGGGGTACTGGCCATCCGTCCACCCACGTTTAAATAGCACTTACTAAATCAAATTATGCAGCAGCTGTGTAGCTCACAATCACGATCTCTTAAGGGGAACGGAGAAGTCAACCAGAATTGGTCATAATGCATTCATAGTTCATTAAAACAATGTAACAGAAGCCATTCGTTACAAGCTATAGTAACATTATTAATACAAAGAGAACGAGGTAATAAAATTCTTTCAAAAAACGTAAATACATTGGGCCGGATCCAGAACTACGTCCGTCTTCCATAGACGGACGTAATTCAATAAACAGTAGCTACTGCACATGCGTCGTAGCTATTGTACGTAATCTGCGTATCGTTTCGATACGTAGATTGCGTATATGCGGTCTAAAAGACTAGGGATAACCTTTCTCCCTATAACTCTCCATCATATCAGAAGCCTGTGATTCGAACTTGGCCAAGGTGGAGCAGTTGCGGCGTATCCTCCTCAGCTGCCCCCCAGGGATGTTAGTGAGCCATGAGCCGTGAGGTTTATTGGTCACTATCCAAGCGCACCGTAAATAAACAACACTAACAATGTCCAGACAGCACCAGTATCTAGGAACATGCCCCGAGATGGTTGATACAATTGGTTGATACTCACTTGAAAAAGGGCTCCCGCCCGAAACGCGTTGTGGCTCCAGACCTGTGTTGCTCCCCGCACGATCATTCAACCTTGGCCGAGACCGAGACCCCTGAACATCATTGGTAATCCCGGGACTTTTACATACCACCTCCGGATCTCTGACCGGCACAGCTTGCATAGGACTTGCCTGAGGGAAGTTTTTATATATTATTTATTTGAGTTCCTTTTTGTTATGTATTTGAATGTTTACACTATGGAATATTAAAAAGTTTTTTTTATATCCTATTTGTTTCCTTTCAAGGAAGGTTAAAGAGGACCCTGAGATTAACTTTTTCCAATAAGCAGTCTATTAGTATCACTAGCCACTTTATATTAACACTGCTGGACTCTTTTTTATTCTTCTATACCCCTTATATGGACTCGTTAACTTATTACCATCCCTTGAATACATTTTAGATCCATCTTGAATTATTTATATCCGTTTTTTTGTGTATTGTGTGGTGATTTGTTTCATTTATTGGTAGTTTATACCTTTAGTTAGATCCAGCGCCAATACATTCACTATTTGAGTTGATACAATTTGTTGCTTAGATGAGTTTTTTCAACAATGAATTCCTGAATTGACATTCTGAAAAGTCACATAAGCATCTGTTTCATACAATATGAAATATGAACAAAAGATTTGAACAAAGTGTATTAGCACTGCTATAAGTACATATAATACTGAAATTGAGGCCACTGTGCTCTCCTAATTGCAGATTTATAATAATTAGCGTGTGCAAGGGGCACAAGCAAGTACTACAAGCATCAGCATGCCTTGTAGGCTGATATTAGTTATTGATTTTATTTATTGGGGGGAGGGGTATTGGTTATAAATGTAAATTATTTTTTAGTTTACTATTTACTGTATTTTTTATTTTATTCTTTTGAAACATATAATGGGTGGCCCTCACTTTTATTTTACAGCTATGGGGGACATTAGATGGGGCAAGGTTCCCTGGATACCAGGGTTCCCTTGGAGAACCACAAGCACCAGCATGCCCTGCAGGTGCTAGCACATATTAAAAGGATTCAGCCGATAGCCAGAGAGTCAAAACAGCACAATATAATGGTGTTTACAAGACCTTGACGTGTTTCATCGGGTAACTCCCGATTTCATCAGAAGGATATCAATAACATTTATGTAACAGCGGCACAATCCTACACTTACATCTGGATGACTGAAGAAGAGAACGGAACTGCGTTGTGCCTGTCATGTGACCCTGTGCAACTGACTGCACTTCTGTAGGTATCCAGAAACGTACTTACTGTAGGCCCACATCTGGATCACTCCTAATTGACCCGTTATTTGCATGGGGTATTTCCAAATGCAGGATGCCCCCTTTTTTTTTTTGCACGAAAGAAAAAGTGAAGATGTTGCCTATAGCAACCAATCAGATTCCAGGTGACAATTTTTAGTATGTAATATGAAAGTGAGAACTAGAATCTGATTGGTTTTTATGGGCAACATTTCTACTTTACCTTTCCCGCAACTTAGTAAATCTGGCCCACAATAACCTGCATTCTCAACAAAACACATGGGGGCAAAAGAAAAAGAGCAAGGGCCAGATTTACTAAGCTGCGGGTTTGGGAAAGTGGAGATGTTGCCCATAGCAACCTATCAGATTCTAGCACTCACTTTCATATTACATACTAGAGAATCTGAATGGTTGCTATGGGCAACATCTCCACTTTCCCAAACCCGCAGCTTAGTTAATCTGGCCCCAAATATGGTCCTTGGAAAAACCATGTTAAACTGCAGGTTGGGGGGACATTAGTTTATAAGTTCTGTAGCTCAGAATCAATCAGTAATATCCCTGCATGCTAAATAGAAGTCATTAATTTGCACCTTTCACATTACATTACATTACATCGTCTGGGTGCAGATTTTTTACCTTTTGGTGCAATTACTAATCACTCTGGATAGATCTCATGGACACTATGGACACTAGGGCTTAAGGCTTCATAAACATTTTCAAAATATGCTGTGATTGTCCCCAGTGTAAACGCTTTGTGACAGATGATGATGGAAGGAATGTGTAATAAGATGAGAAATATGTAAGTGGTATTTCACTATTGTGTTAAGTATTTACCCTAGTGGGCACTGTTGCCTGTGGGCTTGTACTGGAGGGCAATAGACTGCCAAGTGTTTCCCTGCCCCAGGCAAGTAGTCAGGGAGAAGGAACTGGCTGTTGCCCCTTGGTTGGTTGTCAAGAGTCTGGTGGTAGGACGACTGGTGATACCCCTGGATTTGCAATCAGAGTGGAAGGTGAAGGGGCAGTTGGGGGTCCATGTTGTAAAAGAAGGCAGCACAGTGTTGCCCCGGGGAGGAATTTGCAGCCAGGTAAGTAGAAAGGGCAGTAAAGCACCTGCTTTTGCCCCTGGGCTTGTAGTCAGAGAGGGATAGTATATAGTAGGGCTCATAGTTTGGCACTTAGGAGGGGCAGTTAGAAATTGGAATGCACTGTTGACCCAGGGTTGGTAGTTAGACAAGGAAGATGATGACCTCTAGGCTAGTAGTCAAAGTGGGGGATTAGATGCCCAGTACAGAAAGGAGGGGTAGTAGACACCCAGTGCTGGAAGTCAGGGAGAAGGGGTAGTAGAAGTTGCGTTTCCCCTGAGGTTAGCAGACATTCATTATTGCCCCTGGGCTGTTAGGGTGGAGGGTAATAGATACCCCAGGGCTGGTGGTAGTCAGGAAGGAGGGGTAATAGGCGTCCATTGTTACTCCGGGTGTGGTAGTTAAGAGAAGAGGGTAAATAGATATCCAGTTTTGCCCCCTAAACTGTTGGTAGTTAGGCAGGGAGGAGGGGTAATTAAAAAAAAGTGTGGTAGACAGTCCAGAGTTGCCCCTGGCTGGTAAGTTAGGCAGTGAGAAGGGGTAATAAGAAAGAAGGGTAGATACTCCAGAGTTGCCCCTGGTTGGTAGGGAGAAGGGTTAATAAGAAAGAAGGGTAGATAGTCCAGAGTTGCCCCTGGTTGGTACTTAAGTAGGGAGAAGGGGTAATAAGAAAGTGTGGTAGACAGTCCAGAGCTGCCCCTGGCTGGTTGTTAAGCAGTGAGAAGGGGGTAATAAGAAAGAAGGGTAGATAGTCCAGAGTTGCCCCTGGGCCGGTAGTTGGGCAGGGAGGAGGGGCAGGGGTCGAGGAGAGGAAGAGGATTAGCCCGGCCTTCCTGTGATAGGATTTGCAGGCAGGGGTGGGGTAAAGACGACGTCAGTAGCTGTGGGGAGAGCAGCGAGCGGCGCTCCCCGGTCCCCCGGTGCTGTGATCGGAGCCTCCTGACCCGCAGACAAGTAAGTTCTCCCCCCTGTCCCCAGTGAGCGTAGCCCAGAACTTCTGTACTGCGACAGTGCTGTTCCTGCAATCTGTCACCTCCCTGGGTCTAGTAGTTACAGCTGGAGCATGAGAAACACTTGAGGATTTCACTCTCTAACACCTTGCTGTGTTCTTTGGCTCCATAGCTATTTGCACTTTGTTATAGCTACACCTATAGAAAGTACCCTTATAAGTCTCTGGCTTCTGGCTGTGGTAAGAGAGGGATCTGGTGCACTTGCTACTATGTGGGCTGCCATGTGTCTAATCCTATTACCAGTGGTCGGCTTTTGCTGTGCTCTGTGGTTACGTGCTTCTGTTCTGCTACTGCTTCCCATTCAGTTATAAATCTCCGCTTTAGCCCCCTGCAGTGTCCCCTTAGACCATATAATCACCTGTTTGCTAGTGAGATTTATGATAGTGGGGTATAGAAAGTAAAATAAATCTTTAATTTTGCTTGCAGAATCACTGTTGTTAATCGATGTCTTTTAACTTAACCCCGTCTGGGTGGGAGTTCATTGGCTAAATAATAGTTTCAAATAGATTATTTACTCAGAGTTTTGAACATGAGGGATTGGTCCACTTTACCCTTTAGTTATTATTTATTTTTTAAGAAAACAACAAATGCCACAACATATAAAAGGTTTAGGGTAAACTGGGCCACGCACCTGCCCAGTGCGCAAGGATTAAAGGGAGAGCCAGTAAGAAAATATTTAAGTTGGTTAGTAAATTGGGATCGGGTGGTGCCATTTTAGTCCTTGGCATTCAAATTTCTAGCTACAGCTCTACTGGCCACACATAGTTACAATAACCAATCCACAGCCCCCTCCAACATGACCCCTTCCATTAGTTACTCAATGCTCCGCTCCTAAACTTCTAACTGTCATTCACCTGGGTTTAATGATTAAACTGATATTTAAAAATTAGGTTATCATCGTAACCGACAGGTGGAAACTCAGGATGTCACTAGCCGATCACGGACCCTCCAACATGACCCATTCCGTTAGGTACAATTAAATCGGCTCCTGAGCGTCCAACTGTCGCTCACCTGGTTTAAATAAATTAACTAATATTTAAACAAAACTTCGCCAGAGGTGGATACCATAGTAACTGACAGTATTTTGTACCTAATGGAATGGGTCATGTTGGAGGGTCTGTAATCCTTTTCGGATCTTGAGCTCGGAAATTGTCTGGTCATTATGTTACCGGCCGTTGCACCTTTTTGTTTCCATTTCTGCGATTTTTCTATTACATATAGTAGTTAAAAAAAAGAATTATTATGTTCCAATATTTTACTAAAATGCCACTGACTAGTTCTCTATAATATAGGTATGATCAGTGTGTACTTCTTTAGTGTTGGATAAACCCCAGAAAGATGGATTCCTTTACAGAACATGACTCATTGGCCGTACTGCCTCCAAATTGCTGTGGTAGCTTGGATTGACTGCTTACCATAGCAATGTGCACCATACCCTTGTCGTTCTCCCCTCCTGCACCCCCCTCGTCTCTCATACCAGAGGACATTTGGCACAGTGGAAGGTCTTCTGACACAACACCTGTGAAACAGATTAACATAAATCACTTCTATCTTGATATAACGTCTCTTTTATGTGTGGCGTCTGGTTACTGTGTAAATAGGTGCAATAATACATTTAATTGTTGAATTGGGCTCTGTGTGATCATGTGTCAGAAACTAAGGAGTATGCTTTGAATATGTTCAAAGTGATGGGGAAAAAATCCCATAGCACACACCTAAGTTCAACTGATTGTAATAATCGCTGCATAAACTGTATTAAGTCGTGTGTTCGATGGTATAGAAATTGCCATATTTTTACATCATGATAGCTTACAGATTCATTTATACCCTACGTGCCTTTATTGTTGGCGTAACCATCAGGTATCTGTAGACCTTTAAATGCTTTGGGAATTGTTTCCAAATTTTAGACTACAAAGTGATTCCAAAGTTTAAAGCTGGCCATACACTAGCACGATTATCGCCTCCCGCAGGAGATGGCTGATATTTGGGACGATATTCCCCTATGGAAAATCCAGATTTCGGCACCACCCACCTTTTCTGCTGGGAGCAAAAACCTGGAGAAAGTGGGACTGCTGAGATTGACAGGAGACCCTTGCAGTTGATTGGCTGCACTGATATCAGGAACTTGAGCCCCAAATATTTTTTATTCATGTCATGTGATCAAATAATCGTACTTGAGTGTTCCAGGTGCGATTATTGGTTGTATGGAAATTCTATATGGACAACTCACTACAACGATTATTGGCCTGATCACTGGATGATTGGGCCAGTAATCGCTGTAGTGTATGGACAGCTTAAGAATAGCAATGTCCGATGCAATCCTTGTTGCAATGTGACAGGTGCAAATTCATTATTTTATTGATATTTAATTAAGTTACTAGGATGCCATGAGGTCAATTTATGAAATCCTATAAAAAAAATTATACATATACACACAACTTGATTTGTGAAGGGCACTCCTCTATTGGTCACAAATGCATCGATGCCTCAGCTTAGAGGACGCGATCCTCCAAATATAGATACCGCTGTGTGTGCTTGGCACTGTCTCCCAAATATCTATCTATCTATCTATCTATCTATCTATCTATCTATCTATCTATCTATCTATCTATCTATCTATCTATCTATCTATCTATCTATCTATCTATCTGAGTCATTGGGACTGATTCATAGTTGTACTTACATCTTTTTTTTTTAGGTGCAAGTGTAGAGCTGAGCAATACCATGTTGAACTGCAAGGGGAGGAAAATTTACATTGTGAAAGCAGAATTAGAATTGAGAGGTTACATTTCTTACCTCAACTCTAATTTATAGGTTAAACATAAAGTTATGCAGTGTGTGAGTTCTATTTGCAAAAGTGAAGTATTTTCCCTCCATACACAAGATTTAATATTCATTATCACCCCTTATTTTGCAAAATGGTCTAGCTGAGCTGTGCACTTGCACCTGTTTTGCTCTTACTCCTAAACTCTGAATCAGACCCATTGATCCTATCTCTGGATCGGCCTATAAGTTAAAAGACCGTTGTATTCCTGCTTGGTCCATTTACTTAAAACAAATGACTTGAATTGGTGAAAGAAACTTGTATATCTCCTCACTATTGCATCCGTCATTGGGGCTGATTCAGAGCTTGGAAGTAAGGGCAAAAAAGGTGCAAGTGCACAGCTCAGCTAAACCATTTTCCAAATGAGGGAAGCTAATTAATTTTAATTCTTTTGCATGCAAGAAAAATACTTTACTTTTGCATAGCTTTATATTTAATCTATAAACTAGCGTTGAGTTAGGAAATTTCACCTCAATTCTAATTCTGGTTTCACTATTTAAAATGACCTCCCCTTAAAATTCAACATGGTATTGCTCAGGTCTATACTTACACCTAAAAAGAGGTGTAAGTGCAGCTCTGAATCAGTCCCATTGCCGGATCTTTGGTTTGTAGCAAAGCCAATAAAGAATGAAGCTAGCCACACACAGCAACAATTATTGATCCAATCATAAAGTTATTGGTAAATCGGACCGATAATCGCTGTAGTGTGTGGTGCTGATGGATTTGTTAAACCGCTGATAATCCTCCCAAGCCTAGGGGCAGATTCAGAGTTGCACTTACACCTAGGTGCAAGAGTAGACCTGAGCAATACCATGTTAAACTGCAAGGGGAGGCAAATTTACATTGTGAAAGCAGAATTAGAATTGAGAGTTGAAGTTTCTTAGCTCAACTCTAATTTACAAATTAAACATAAAGCTATGCAGTATTTGAGATCTAGGTGCAAAAATATAGTATTTTCCCTGCGTGCAAAAGAATTAAAATAAATTAGCCCCCCTTGCTTTGCAAAATTGTTTATCTTAGCTGTACACTTGCACCTGTTTTGCCTTTACTCTCAAACTCTGAATCAGCCCCCTAGTGTTCAGTTATCTGATTGTTCAGAATTCCTGACTTATTATTGTCCGGAGGGTATGATGTTATGTGGTGTGTGGACACCTTGTTTTTTATATTATGAGCTTTGAAAAGCACAGATCTCGGACCATTGATCAGTATGGGGGTGATCCTGAGTGTAAGGTAGGGGCAAAACAGGTGCAAGCAGGGACGTAACTACAGGAGGTGCAAGGTGGTTTCTATTGGGCCTGAAGGAGAATGGGGGCTGACCATTTGCAACAGAGCCAGGAGCTTCATGTATGAGTGCCGAATGCTGTTTAAAGCTGCCAGCGTCAATCAGTCAGTGGCCCTGCCAAGCTCCACCCCCCCCAATCCTGCCATGCTCCACCCTCCAATGCTGTCTAGCTCCACCCATCCAGACTCAGACCCTGCCTTCCACCCCCTGGGTGCAAGCGTAGACCTCAGTAAGACCATATTTCAATAGGTGTGGTTTGCCGGTCAGATATTCTGAATTCCTGATGTTCTGAACATGCCGGCAGCGGTCACTGATCAGCATTTTCCTGTGACACAGCAACTCCTGTCTAATGGAACACATTAATGACGAAATGATTGTTTATTTTAATTTGGGATTTAAGCAAAGTTATGCATAGTTTAAGTTCTGTGTGGAAAAGCCAAGTATTTTCCCTGCAAGGTTTTTTCATTTATTTTCACCCTCATGGTTTTGCCGTTATCTACGCTTACACTCAAGCTTCCAATCTGCCCCTGTATAGTGCTGAGTTCTGGCTTGGAAGCTGTGCTAATGTCTCATTTTGTACCAGCCAGTCGCTTGTGGAATGTTGATAACTGAATTCATGATTGCCAGGTGTTAAAGCTGTAGATTGGCTTCTTAGAACAGACCCATTAATAATAGCAAAGCTGAACAGATTGGAACGTGAACATAGGACGCTGAACGTCATGCATTTAGTGCACGATACAGAGCCATGTTAACCAATTTAGACCACTCCCCCAGCCATCTGGGAGTCACGGTTGTTCTTGGATGACTAATTAACTATTGACTCAAGACCGAATCCATACCCTCCAACATGACCCATTCCATTAGGTACAAAATACTCCGCTCCTCAGTTTCCAACTGTCAGTTACTATGGTGTTGGAGAGACAAATTGTTTTTTTTTTTTTTAAATATCAGTTCACCAGGTGAGTGACAGTTGGAAGATCAGGTGCGGAGTATATTGTACCTAATGGAATGGGTCATGTTGGAGGGTCTGTGAA
Organism: Limnodynastes dumerilii; assembly: GCA_011038615.1. Lineage (NCBI taxonomy): Eukaryota > Metazoa > Chordata > Amphibia > Anura > Limnodynastidae > Limnodynastes > Limnodynastes dumerilii. The sequence continues at coordinate 27,404 of WWET01005611.1, forward strand.
TCTAGACTTATGAAAAGGGGCGTGTTATCAAGCCCCACTCCATGTTTCGTAGCACTATGGATGACATCATTGCTAGGCTGGGGGTGGGACTTTGGACCGTGTTTTGCATTCTATCACATCAAGCCCCTCCCACATGCTGCCATCTCTTTCTCACCTCTGACGTCCCCTCTATGATAAAGACAACCCGGGGCACCTCCAGAAAAATATGTAAGGAAGCGCTGTGCCTATATACTCCTCAGTATTTACATACTGTCCTGTTACTTCAGACTGCGGTGTCTCTTTTCTTGATTGCTGTGTGCATATAACCATACTGACTGGAAATTTCCAAAGACATCAATGTAGAGGTCAGACTATTGCTACATAACAGTGGAGCAAATGGGTTCCTTCCATCTCCTACTTCACTCAAATCAAAGGAAAATATATGGAGGTTCTAGCTTACAGCCAGCAGCCCTTATGGTGTTGTGACGCTACAAGTCCCATCATTCTTTGCCATGTATCCTCTGTGCTTATGCTGTTGAAGAATGCTGGGAATCCTCATGCCAAGAACAGATCCTCTAACATGACCCATTCCACCAGGTACACAATGCTCCGCTCCTGAGCTTCCCACTGTCACTCACCTGGTTTTAGGGAATTAACTGATGTTTGAAAAACACAGGTTACCATAGTAACTGATTGTAGCTTAGAGTATTTTGTACCTAGTGGAATGGGTCATGTTGGACGGTCTGCTTGTATAGCGCCAATAATAGTGGGGGGGGGGGG
>WWET01005611.1:28192-45377 GCA_011038615.1 Limnodynastes dumerilii
GGGGAACATTACATATTTCTTGCCAAAACCACAAGACTATTTTGCTTTAGGGGGGTGCACCAGGCAGACCCTCCAATATGAACCATTCCAGTGTCTCTGATATCATGCATACCCAATCCATATATATCTCTATAAATCTCTCTCCCTCTCTCTCTCTCCATACCATCAATCAGTTATTGCATAACAGATACAACCTAAGCAGTGTGGATTTTATAAGAGTGATACAGTGGCGTTAGGAGATCTGCCTGAGGATTCATGCTTTCCCGACTATCGCAATGTTTTGTCAGTATCCAATGAAATTGTGCAGGTGTGTACCCAGCATTAGAACAGTTGTTTTATAAATCAAAATATTTAACTTTTTCTGTTTTACTTGCACTGTGTTAGATTTAGGAAATATTGCGCAGAATGTAAGTGGCGTAATCACCATGACCTCCCCGTAGCCTGTGGTTTCGTGTACTTGACTATTATCTGCTATTTTAGCTCAGGAATTTTGACTTGTGATTTTAGGAAAAGGCAATGTATTCTATGAGGAGGAACAGGAATGATGAATCATGGTGAGAGGCATGTGTCAGAGACAGATACTGGACTAGTTGCGCAATGGCTGATAGATATATATTCCCTTCTCAGAATTCATATTAGTGTGTCGTACTTTAACCCTTCTGAGGCTGGATAGAAATAAACCTGTTCTTTGTGTCTTTGGGGTTTCTCGTCAAATAAATATATTGCATTAACCAGGGGCATAAGAATGTTTTTAGGTGGGGGGGAGGAATCCTTTTGATGCAGCACCCCTAAATCACCATTTGCGGCCCCCTAATTTGTCACAGGTCACATGATTGTCATACCGTAATGTCACAAGTGCACATGATTGTCATACCGTAATGTCACTAGTGCACATGATTGTCATACCGTAATGTCACTAGTGCACATGATTAGGTCACACTGTAATGTCCTTAAGTCACATGATAATGTCCTCCTCTCACAGGAACAGTCACTTCTCTCTGGGGCGGAGATTTAGTGGCTTACACTACCATGTTGCAGACCCTCCAATATGACCAATTCCATTAGTTATAATTTAATCTGCTCCCAAGCTTCCAACTGTCACTCACCTGGTGAAATGACTTAACTGATATTTAAAAAACTATTTGCCGCTTCAGCAAAGGTGGTTACCATAGTAACTGACAGTTTGAAACTGAGGAGCAGAGTATTTTATACCTAATGGAATGGGTCATGTTGGATGATATGCTTAAGGCAGGCTGTTTGACTGCTGATCTGCTCGTAAGTCCTTATTTCTACCCACACACTGTACAATCCTTTTTGTGTAATGGGGGTGTCGTTCTCAAGTCTGGATCCGGTCCCATGTGCTGTATGTAAAATGGAAGAAGATATATTGTTTACAGAACTACAAACAGGGCATTTAATATTTTTAGCCCAGGCCGTTGTTAGCATACAGGGTTTGGCATCTTTGTTCAGGAATAATGCTGCTCTCTTTGCTGGTTCATTTATTTTAGAGACTTTTAATATTCCATACCCCAAGAGCTAACATATGATTCAGTAATCCCATGCTGTACAATCCCACTGCTATTATGTGTTTCTTACACTAATTAAAATAAATACACCTGGTTCACTTAGAAACATTTCTTTTTCCTCCCTAATTAGTTAAGTCCGCAGGGAGTTCACATGTGCATTGTATAAACTTCTGCATGACTAATTAATTATTAACCTTCATGTGAATTGGTTACAGTACAGACTGTTTTGTAAGTGTAGTGTTGGTTACGTTGTAGCTGTTTGTTATTTACATTGAGAGCAGTCATTCTATAAATGGAACATTAATTATCAGAACGTAGCCTGATGCAATGACTTTTTATATTTATAACAAGTCAGATTTTATAGTTTTAAGATGTGTGTGATAGTAATTTTTCTGACCAATAACATTACCCTCCAACATAGCCCTTTCGATTAGGTACAAAATACTCTGCTCCTCAGTTTCAAACTGTCAGTTACTAAGTTACTATGGCAAGCACTTTTTTTTTTTTTTTAAATTTAAATATCAGTGTATTTTTTAAACCATGTGAGTGACAGTTGCAAGCTCAGGAGCAGGTTAAATTGTACCTAATGGAATAATAATACATTTTTTATTCTGTCCATCTTAGGTGTAAAGTAATAATATTTAAATTGTATGATATGGATTTATGAGAATTGTACAGTTTGTAAAATTAAAATTTGTAAAATTAAAAGTGAATTTTACAAATTAGCTCACCCGTGATTGTGGCAATTAATTAAGCCACAGATGTGCAGGCAGCATAAGTACGGCTCTCCCAGCTATCTCGTTCACCACTTTAAAAAAGGGCCTCGTCCAGGCTTGAAACGCGTCAGGAGTGAACATCCCGAAGGAAGTCTCCAACCCCCAGGCATCAACACGTGGATCGGCTTCACATTAGCAGGACTTTTTAACCCGGGTCAGGGACCGCTAAAGGGACTTTTTTAAGAACTTGCCGACCATAGTTTGGTACGAGGGGAAGGGGATCAGAGGGGGGTGATTTTTATTATGCTTGTGTGGATTTTAAAATGTTTTAATATGTTTTAATACGTTTTCTTGGAGTAATTATTGTAATAAATGTAAAAAACATGCTACACTAGATTCTCCTTTTTTGTCTAATTTTTCCAAGTGACAGCTGGAAAGATTGACGCCACACAAGATAAAAAAATGTTTGTACTTTTAATTGCTGCTTGCCATCGTTATTATCAATATATCTTTGACACATTGTTAACTATGTATACTATGTTAGTGTTGTTTAAGCCATCATTGACATAGAAAGTTAGCTACCTTGATGTAGCATAGATTAGAGATTATTTATTTATTACTTATATTTTATATATTCTATCACCTTCTTGTTAGATTATTAGCACAGAGCATTGTAGAGGGTTATTTTATATTTTATGATGTATTATATGGGATGGTAGACCCCATTACCTCTATAGCTCAGCTGCTGATATTAGAGCGCTAGATCTTTTATTTTCTGTCTAACCTAATGGAATGGGTCATGTTGGAGGGTCTTCTATAAAACAAATTATTATCTGCTGTTTGACAGCCTAGCAAAAAAATGGCCACTGCGGTCATTGTGTCACATAATGGCGGGGAGCCGCAAGGAGGTGCACGCAGAGGTGCTTTAGGCCCTTTCTTTCTACTGTGCACGTACGGGACTTCCGTACCCGGGTCACTACCTTAATATTTACAGAAAAGCCCCACAGAAAATGGGGCTAGTGTATAAATAAGGATAACCGAGCCCTTGCTGTACGATACAAATATATCCCCTCTCCCCCTCATTGCGTACATAAGTACTCGCCGTCGGAAAGTCTTGATGATCCAGATTCGTGCTGGAAGCTTGAAGCGCTCTCTCATGCTCTCAGACCCTCCAACATGACCCATTCCATTAGGTACAATTTAATCCGCTCCTGAGCTTCCAACTGTCACTCACCTGGTTTAAATGAATGAACTGATATTTAAAAAATGATTTACCTCTTCAACAATGATGGTTACCATAGTTACTGACAGTTGGCAACTGAGGAGCAGAGTATTTTGTACTTAATGGAATGGGTCATGTTGGAGGGTATGTGCTCTGTATTGAATTAAGACGTTTTTCCAGTGTGTTACAGTTTAGTGTAGATCCAGAACAACGTCTGCGAGTGAATTTACAGTAGCCGCTAGCGTAAATTCACACATAAGCACTTACGCCACTTGCGCACGGCATATGTTACGCCACGTATGGCATAGCGTAAGGGGCAGGAACGTATCGGTAGTGTATCAACTTACAAAGGGCCGTGCCAGCCATACGCCACAAGTATTTATGCTTCGAAGGCGGGGTGAAGCATTTAAATCGTACAGTAAGAGGAGAGAGGGGAGAGCGACAGGGGAAATCACTCCACTAATAAAATATAAAAAACAGTCAAGCTCATGACAGCTATCAATCATCCATAAATAATAATAAATAATCTATGAATAGTATACAGAGCCGCTCATTACATACAAGGCAGTCGCCTTCCGGGCCGTATCTCTCCCTCCCTTACCTGAATCTATATTGCTGCTGCCAAAGCCTCTCACTGCTGCCGTAGGTCAGAAGAAGCCAGTCCCTTAGTCCCCGGTGCACACGGAGGAGACCAGCGATACAATACCAACACGCGTTTCACCGTTCTGTCGGCTTTCTCAAGGTGCATGTCATGTCACGGCCCGGAAGGGTGAAGCGCGCCCGTGAGGACGCTAGGCACTATTAGGGTAAGCCGTCGGATACTTTAGCTAGTTAGCTTTGGCTGCCTTCTCCCCGCTGTACATTGGAATCATTGTTGCCAATATTGTATCTATCACATGCTTTTATGTGCTACTCTGTAACGATAGCCCTCTATATACTGCTTGTTCAACTATGAACTCAATCTACTGCAGGTCTTTTTTGTATAATTTTTGTCTATAGACATTTGTGATAAAATATATGTCTACTTTATATTTCACCTAGCTTTTAATATAGAAATAAATATTTGATGTTTTAAAATTGCAACTGGCTCTGAGAAATTCTTAGGTGTGCGCTTCTAAAACCTCCACAACCATTACATATAAATTTGGGTTTGATGTAATTGGTAGTGTTTTATATGTGTGTCCTTTTTCTCTTCTTCCATAGGGTAGCCTTAAGTCACACAAGCGGATCAGTAGCGTGTCCGACCGCTGATCCGCTCGTAAATACCTAATCCCTAAAACTGTACAATGTACATGCCCCCCCTCAGCCCCTTTGTACTGAATATCGCACATACGTGTGCCTCCCACACCCCACAGACGCACTATAGTAAGTGGGCTAACTTTCTTATTTGTTAACAGTTTTTATTTAGTGTTAGCATATTGCATAGTAAATATGTGTACACTCCATATAGTAAGTCATCTGGATTTAGAATCTAGTATATAGAGCTCTGTTTTATGGTTTCATTACAGGACAATGGGGGATAGAAGGGGACTGTTTGACTTTGAATATTGTTTGTTGGAAGGCTGTGACTGTTGATATTTGCAAACGCTTTCATCCTATAGAGAAAAAAGTCACTTTGAAAATGTATTTAAAGGACTCTTTGCTGCATAGCAACCCTCGGGTATAGCTATACACGACACTAACGACGTTGATGTTTGCTAATTACTGGAGGAAAGCTATTGTGTTACACAGCGAGTCACACATTTTGTGTGTTGTGTTGTGCTGCTATGGTTGTATGGTTTGGAAGACTCACATTGGACTCTCCCCATAAGATAAGTTCATTTCATACAGAGGAGCGCGAGTCTGGCTGAGGACCTGGGAAACGTTTGCAAAGTGAGTTTTACAGATATTTTATGTTTCTAAACAGCCAGACCTGAAGGGGGTGCTATTAAAAACATGCATTAACACCTGGGGTGGTTATATATAATAATTATATATTTTTTTTAATAAAGATTGTCAACACAGGGTTGAATTGTGCATCACAAGACCTGTATCCCTCACATTGCCTTATGGTTTGTACAGGTGCATATTTACCCCTTTTTTGTGTTGTTACTAATAACATTGGATTTGTCTGACTATGTGTATCGTTCTCTACATGCTTCTTTCTCCAGTGCTCGGTTAAGCTGCTGTTTCCATTGTTTTTTTATTTGGATGCTGGAGTTCTGAGATTCAATGAGATTTTTTTTTTTTTTTTTTTTGTTATGTATAATTTCTGATAATCAAGTCTCTCCAGGTGTTGTGAAACTACAAATCCCAGAATGCTTTGTCAGGTATCCGCTATGCCCATGTAGTTAAACATGCTGGGATTCGTAAAGCAATATCCGGTGTGCTGATTGGACAATACCTTTTTTTTAAATAATTGGCTTTTTACTTGTCCACTGTTTCAACATTTTTACCCCAATAATCTTTCCACTTAAAGTTAGGCTGTCTGTGATGGTATCATGAAGGCAATAGGCGCTGCCTCTCTAGGAATTTGTGTTTGTCTTGTATCCTTCAGCTGTTTTACCTGCTGAGCTGGTAGGAGCAGCTTGACAAGCCATACTCTGAGGACTTCATTAAGATTTCCTCTCGGCAAGATCAGGCCTGCCCTCATCAAAGGAGATAAAACACCTTTTCACACATCAAAATCTTGCTGGATTCCCCACAAAAATCTGATGTTACATGAGGAAACTTCCTGTTCCCTTACTTATTGTGACTTGCAAAAGAATCTAGAAAAGACCTGAGCAACCTGTATGACAATCCAGGGGTTGTGACACTGCAAGTCCCATCAGGCTTTGCATGGTATTGGCTATGCTGTATGCTGTTGGAGGATACTGGCAGTTGTGGTTTCATGAGGTTTAGTATTTGAAACAATTGTGTACATGGTAAAATCACTTGCAATACCTTTATAGCTGCCTTCTCCCTCCAGCAATGTGGGAGTTAACTGGACTCTGTGAATCTGGCTGATATTCAACACAAACATAGAATAGCTTCACAGGATATCATAGTAATCTGATTTTATTATGCAAATCTACACCCAGACCAGAGAGAGAGCGAGAGAGGAAGGAAAAAAACAGGCTCTATTTATGTTATTTAGGTTTGCATTACAGGTAATTCTCTATGGAGATGTTGCCCGTAACCAATCAGATTATGGTATTCGTTTACCGAACACATTGTAAAAAAAATGCTAGCTAAAATCTGATTGGTTGCTTTCATTTTTCATAGAATGTATTTAGTATGTATGAGCAATAATTTGATTGGTTGTCATGGGCAGCCTATCCAATTTTCCACTATAGAGGCACCATTAAATAAACCCCAATACTATAATACTGTGTATGTTGCATCCATTGTTGCTCACTACATAACTCTTTCTCTCCCATAGGATGCTGCAGACCTTTTATGACTATTTCTGGTGGCATAGGCTGTGGCTCCCAGAAAGCCTGACCTGGGATGACTTGAAGGATCAGGACGATCGTGTCTACGCCAAAGCTTCGGACCTATACATCACCATCCCCCTGGCCTTCGTCTTCCTTATAGTACGATACTTCTTTGAAATGTGAGTGATTTCGTAGTTAAATCTGGAGCATCAAGAACATTGGATTATAATATATGTGCTACGTGTTAATGACTTTTTCCTGTGTTTGGTATGGGGCATGTAATTTGTGTCATTAAGCATACCCTCCAACATGACCCATTCCATTAGGTACAAAATAGTCTGCTCTTCAGTGTCCAACTTTCAGTTACTATGGTAACCACCTTTGTTGGTAGAGGCAAATATATTTTTAAATATCAGTTAATTCATGTAATCCAGGTGAGAGTTGGAAGCTCAGGAGCGGATTAAATTGCACCTAATGGAATGGGTCATGTTGGAGGGTCTGATTAAGGCTAATTCTTAAGTGTTTTGGAGTTAATTGCATCATGAAGGGCTGATTTCCCCCCCCCCTTCTGCATTTATTTGAAGAGGTTACGAATGGGGTACAAAACAGAATTTGAACGTATGGTTTTAAACACAATGGACTTCTTTCTCTCACTACTTTTTAATTGCTGGTTGGGCACCTATTAAAAAGTAATTGGAGTGTATAATATGCCTGCACTTTATCCAGAACTGACTCACAATACACAGAATATATGCTATATAAATAGACAGATCTGAACTCGTTGTGTCATATTTACCTCCTGTGAATGTTGTTCTTTCTAATCTTCCCTCTTGGGAGTTTTCTGACTGGGTGCTGTGTATTAATTGATCATTTATTGGTCATGTGACCAGGAGCTTTAATTATCCGCTTACTAGCTGTTATGTTGCTGACAGGCTTTATAGGGCCACACGCTGGTCACACGTGGTACTGCGGAGTCTCCCTGACATTATGGAGAGCTGTTGTGCAGTAGCTGTTTATTCCTTCAGCTATTCACCAATCTGAATAAACCTGGCATTCAGATTTTTTTTTGACTCCATGGACCAGATCCAGATGTGCACAAACTGGGTATTTTATGACCGCTCGCAATGGAAAATGCTGCTTTTGTGCATTGCGCATGCAGATATATACATCCAATATATAGACTCTTTGAGGAGTTAAGTATGTTAATCTACATATGGGGCGGTCATTCATCATGCTGCAAGGCCCTCACTTCGGATTGGTTCCCATTTTAAGTCGGTGTAGGTGTGAAGTTTTAAGGTAGAATTTCTGTGCGAGCGATGTGAGTAGTCTCCTTCCATGCGCTACCATGGGGGCATTAATACAGTGGGGATCTGCTATTATGGAGTACATCTGTAGATTCGGTCCCATGTCTGAATCAGAGGCCGGAGAGAATAGAATCCACAAAATAAATATAGTGTTTTGTTTAAAATAATATTGTCATAAATAAAAAACAAAACAGTTGAAGTCTAAAAAATACATATCTAAAGGCCAAAAAAAATTGTAAGTAAAAGAGAAATATTAAAACCAACAAAATTAACATATTAATTATCACACAATGGCACCAGAGAGTAAAACATTAATAGGTGAGGAAAGTTATTACAGAGAGTGGGTGCAGCCTGGGAGAAGTCTTGTAACCGGCAATCAGAGCATTTGCTTCTGGAATGGGGGAAGTGGAGCTGTTGCTTATAGCAATCGATCGAACACTAGCTTAACATTATCTTGTACTATATAAATTTTAGCTACGATTGGACTGGTTGCCATGAGCAACATCTCAACTATCTGTTTGATGATGGCTGTCAGATTACGGTACATTTGATAAGCATATCAGGAGGGCTAAACTCCCACTACGGCATCCACAGCAGTGCCTGGAATATTGTATTTTCTTCTGGCGTGGGCCAGTTCAATCTCCTCGTTTGGCTGATTGCTCCATTGCAGCAACACTTCAAAACGTCCCAATGTCATCTTGGTTTGTACCTGCACATTATGGTGTTGGCGCAGTCCTGTTGGATACATTTGCCCCTGTAGTCTCCCCTCCTCCTCTTTCCCCCTTCTCTATTATGAATGGTTTCCCACAACAACGTGTCCTTAGAAACAAAATGATTGTCCTAATTCCACCCTTCCCTCTTACATACATATCCAGGTAGGGAGTCACACAGTAGGTGTGCTTGGCTTAACGACTAAATCCATTTCCTGGCCTATAATAGAACTATTCTTTGAAATACAATATTTATCTTTGTGGCGTTTCTGTGGGTGTAGATAGCCCTTTATTTCATTGTGTTTACGAAGGCGGTGACCTGATTAAAGGTCCTTTCGCCCTGGGGATCACACTGTTTGGCCTAACGTGTGACGTCACAAGCTGTACAGGGCGTCCTGCTGTGTGTACGGCACTGGGCCTTACAGATCCGTCCTGTTTTTGTGATGGTGACAGGCAAATGCTTTTGAGCAAATGTAAAGATATCTGGGTTGATTCACACCGCCTAAAAAGGGAGAGTGAAGATGCGGACATAGGACCTGATTCACAGTTAAGAGTAAAATTGCGAATTTACCTAAATACACGCACGTGAAAAATCCGCAATACCGATTCAGAGAAAAGAAAAAAACAATTTAACCCCCCCTTCCTGAGTCTGGAGTGTAACGTAAGGACGTAAGTCTATATTAGGTACGCGCAGACTTTATTAGCTGTGAATTGGACGTTTAGGCGCTTAAAATTGCTTATGATTCAAAGATACGTAACTAAATGCACCGATTAGGGTTTGGAAAAGTAAAAAAAATGTTACTAAAAACAGCAAGTACTCTCATTAACATATGTAAACAAAATTAACCATTAAAAATATAACTAGAAATAAAATTAAACGGTTGCATTCTCCGACAAGAAAATCTGATTTGCGAAAAAGGGACATCCGAAAGTTCATTTTCGGATGTCACTTTTTCGAATACTTACCACTTTCTACTTTTTTTTTCAGAATGGGTGAGTATGCTGTTCGGCATACTTCACCCATTCACCTTCAGAAATGACGATATCCCTCCTCCGCCGCTATTGCCGGACCAATGGACAGTTGAGTAAACTCTCTGTGTGGGGTAGGGAGGGTTAGGGTCAGGCTGCAGGGGAGGGAGGGTTAGGGTCAGGCTGCCAGGAAGGGAGGGTTAGGGTTAGAATTAGGGAAAGGAGTGGGGGACTATTTTTACTAACTTTTCGGAGCCTCCTCGAGGCATATGCAATCAAAATCCCAGCTAGTTCGAAACTGGCTGGGAGGAAACAGCCCTATCGAAATAGGGCAGTTCTAACCGTGGACCCACACCCAAAATTAAACATTACATACTTTACAATACACATAAACAGATACTGCATTAAGTTAGAAAGACAATGATCCACTACATATAGAGACTTTCATAAAACCTTTACAAAAGAATCATTTTAAAAAGAAAAACAAAACATTCAACCAATACAGTTAAATAGAAGTAAATGTAATTCTGTTTGTTATCAAAATTTAAAGTTAATAAAAGTTCAAAATAAACCTTCTCAAACTATACACAAATAGCAACTTTACATGGTAAAAGTCTAGCACAAAATGTGAAATCAGCAGAGCATTACACTAACCAGCCTTTATTTGTTTAATTTATAAACACACGTCCACTGATTGTAAACACACAGCAGGTGTGGCTTGAACTAAGTAATAAAAGGCACATGGCCTCACAGCAAACAGTACGGTTCTTCATCTAATGAGTGGTTTGAGGGCTACCTTAACTTTTCCCGTGTGTATTTACATAAGGCTCTCCTACCTGTGAATCAGTCCTAACTCTGTTGGAACGCTCATACTGTACATTAGTAGCCCGTGTGCTGCTCATTTGCATTGTCTTGCCCCTCTAGCCATGCATGTGGGACTCGATCCGTGTCGATGTGTGCATCAGTCCTAAGACAGACATCCTTGTATATGTATCAGTCGGCCAGGGTTTCCGTGCGTATATTTGGGTTCCGGGCATGCGCATTTTAACTGATCGTAAAAATATGCACGCAGGGCTTGATCCCGAAATACGCTTGTGTGCGTTTTTACAATGGTCGTAAGCATAAAAATGGCTATTGGTACTTACTGCGCATGCGCGGGGCAAATGTTACGCTCCGTAATTCTGCACGTATGGGCCTTGAGCGTACCACCTTCGTAACTACGGTCGAGGGGGCGTGCCTGGCATACGATTTTCGTAAATACGCACCGAGGACGGGGTGATGCAGTTAAATCGCACAGTATGGGCGTGCTAAGCGTCGTAACTACGCAATGAGCTTACGGACGCCCGTCGTTACGATCAGAAAAGTTAGGGTAGGGTTTCCTGGGCGTAAGACGACAAGACTAAGTACGAACAAGGGGAGTGCCTAGGGGAGTGCATCGTAGGTACGCTGGCGTAAATACACTACACACATGAGCATTTCATGAGCATAGGTCTGGATCAGGCCCGTAGATTCTACACTTACTTAAGTGTGAATACGGTCCGTAGCCACCAGTGGGTGTGGTTTGTCATTCCGATCTGATTTCCCATAGTTAACTCGCTGGCACCTGATTGGCAATCTTCTCTCAGACAGCGTTGTTACCGCGGCACCTGTCTAATGGAATATCGTAATGACTTGTTTGTTCGGCATTACAGTAATTCTGATCCTGCCCTTCATTCCTAACTGGGGGTTACAGCAGAGTGCACCACCACAGGGGTCCAGCAGTCACCAGGGACGATAAATGTTGGCTTGTAGAAATGAGAACGTTTGGCGGTGTCCTGAGCCATTTTTTCTGAACTCAAATCCTGTCTCAAATGAAACAGTCATTAGACTGTCCGCTAAATCACTATAGCGAATCCTGGAATGGCAACTAATTCCCGCCACCAATCAGGAGCTAGTTGTCCTTTTCTTTCTTGCTCTTTATAAAAGGAAGCTGGCATCTTGGCATGCACAGACCTGCTACTGTGCTACACTTGTGCCGGGTGGAAGGTTCCTGATTGTGTCTCCCCTCCTCATCCGGAGTCTTGTTGGCGTCCTATTATATGCATACTCTGGTTCCCGTTTCCACATTTTATTGTGTGAAATGCAACAGTCTTGATAATGGGCTGGAGCCATCTTGTTCATCTATAATGCAGATATTACCAAGGCTTGAGTGACATTGATGCTGTTATTTTGTTGTGATGTTGTGTCTTGTTCCTTGTAGTTATGCGGCCACTCCACTTGCACAGATTCTGGGAGTTAAAGACAAAGTAAAGCTGAGGGCAGCGCATAATCCGGTGCTGGAGACATTCTACAGAGGCAAATCAAAGAACCCCCGACAGGTATGAGCTCCGCGTCTAAACACAGGTTGTGGTTAGTTGTATTGCTCCTATTTCACTGTACATTACGTCAACCAGCTGCTCAATGCAAACCTCTTCTGCTAGCTCTACATAAATATATTGTCAATTTTTCCTCTGATATAACAGGGTCGGTTACTAAGTTGTATTATCAGTGTGTAGGTCTTGGCATGAATACAGTTGTTAGAACAGGGAGAGAGACTTGGATACCAAGTAGAAGCCCAGTTTTATTTGTAGTGTTCTTTAGTGCTGTGCTCCTCAACCTTTCCTCAACCTCAGCACAACTAAACCTTCCCAGAATTCCACAGCATACCAAAATATACAAGCCCCCATCATGTGTCTGCAGCCTCCCCAGTAGCCCCCATCATGTGTCTGCAGCCTCCCCAGTAGACCCCCATTCATGTGTCTGCAGTCTCCCCGGTAGACCCCCATTCATGTGTCTGCAGTCTCCCCGGTAGACCCCAGTAGAGGGAGGGAGTTGGGGATGTTGCAGAGCACTGCTATAGAGCATCCACAGTCCTACACAGAATCCATGCACAGCGATAGAGGATCCAGAGTTTGTAAATAAGAGGAAAATGGGTGGAAAGTGACATCTGGGCAAGCCCATGTTGAATTTCAGGGGGCAGGGATAGGCGTGCAGGTGAAGGTAACTGAGCAGGGAATGGGTTTAAATTCGGACAGATGCAGGTCCATGTGGAGATTTTAAGGCAGATTTCTGGATGTGTCCAGGGGAGTGACAGGAGGAGTTCACATACAGGTAATGCACAGAGCCCAGGATCAGGTACAGTATTACAGATGATAAAAGTAAACACTGGTGAAATAAGCAGAAGCAAAGTATTCTCTCTGCATGCAAAGGTTAACGTTCATTTGTCTCCCCCTGAAATTCAACGTGGTTTTGCCCAGGTGTAACTTTCCACCTGTTTTCCTCTTATTTTTCGCACTCTGGATCTAGTATTTACATAATGTTGTTATACTATAGAAGCCAAGGCAGTTACTTGAAATCCAGCGCTGGCTGAACCTGGGCCAAGATAATTGGGTGTAGCAGACTGGTTGTGAGTATGGGGTTAAGGCTCAACTTAAATTTCCTGGAACTATAAAGGTTTGTTCATTAAGTATTGATACTTTTTTATTGTGTAAACATTTTACAGACATCAAACTCTGAATAATTATTGTCCCTCCTTCATTCTGTTCCTTACATTTTGCAGAGTGACCTTGAGAACCTGTCAAGAGCAAGCAAGTGTACCGTGCGCCAAGTAGAGAGATGGTTCCGTCGGAGGAGAAACCAGGACAGGCCGAGCCTACAAAAGAAATTCCGTGAAGCCAGGTATGATAACTGGTGTCCTGTCTGTCACGCTGGGTTCATACAAGGTACTACAGAAAAATCAAGTCAATTATAAGGTCATTAATAATAATCTAAAGCACCTCCCGCATAATAAAAGTCAATCAGAAATAAATTAAGCAGGACTTTGATTATAAATACTTGGTGTATTAAATGCTTACAAATGGACATGGGAAAAACACAGATTTATTACAAACTAGATAAATATTTTATCTTCTTTTTATGGATTTATTGCAAGTTGAATAAACAGTTTCTTTTCTATTAATTTACCAGCCTTAAGTTAACTTTCTTTACCCCTTCCCCCCCTATATCTTTTTCTCATAGCGTAAATGGCTAATGTTTTAGTTGCTTACGTTTAGGTGACTGTTATTGCGTCCTTTGATCATTTGTATGGTGTTTCTGTATAATGGCTGTAAACAGGTAACTGGGAGGGATGATTGTTCTTAGTCACTGGCCGTTGAATACCTATTTGACACATGCTATTTATTGTAATGGTTTGTATTGTTATCGCCGTGGGAACCAGGTGGTCTTTCCCTTTGAAGTGTTTAGAATGTTTAGACTGTATTACACAGTGATTGTGACTGTTGATCTCTTGGAGCACTAAGCTATTTATGGGGTTGGAGTAATACTGGCCACACACTATGTAGTGTCCCCTGTTTCTTTGCTTTGCTGTCTTCACTTATCAGCGCCACCTCTGGTGTGAAGGGGCCCCCGCAATGATAGATTAGTGACAGCTGCAACTACATAAGGCCGCAGTTAAGTTAGGTTCTTTAGAGCTCTGGTCCGTGTGATGGGCCACTATCCTGGGACCAATCACCTTGATGGTCAGTCTCCATTGTTGGTGATCAGTCAGATGTAGTGTTTGTCTTTATGCTGCTTATTTATTAACAGGTCTTTATATATTACGCAGCACTTTATAATTTTGAAACTATCATTTATATGCGTTCCTGCCACAATGGGGCTTATAGTCAAACTAACACACAGACACTCACTGACTTTTTTTAGTCAGCAGCCGATTATCCTAATAACATGTTTGTGGGGTGACCAGAGGAAACCCACGCAGACTTAGGAAGAACATACAATCTCCAAGCTCATAAGGTTCATGAATCAAACTCAACCTCAGTGATGTGAGGCAGAAGTGCTAGCCACTTGAGCTACTGTGTTTACAAATAGGAGGCTTCCTCCACCTAATGGTAAAGGCTTCAGAATATTAGAGTGGCCTAGCCTTCCCCCTCCTTATGTTTTCTGTAAGTTCATACCTTCCACTTAGTGTGTTAGCTCACATGAGCAGGGTCCTCCATCCTAGTGTTGTTCCCTCCTCCACCACTCCCCCCCACCCTCACTTCATACCCTTTTGTCCCCCTCTGGTGGCTCATTCTCAACCTCTCACTGCGCTCTATCCCCTCCTCAGTACATGTCCATGCAGAGCTCTTCTGTTTTATGTTATGAGTAAATGCCCTTTTGTACAAAGAGCTAGTCTGTGACATAAAGAAATAGAAAAATGTCTCTGGCACTAACTGGAATAGGTTTAAGGGACCACAAAGAGCAGCTCAACTTATAAGGGGTTGCACTGTGAATAAAACAGAAAACATATAAAACAGATGGTGCTAAAGTGGAAATAGCAATTAGTATGTAAGTCAACTATGATAGATTCCAAGTCTAATATATATATAGACAGTTCAATTAAAACATTATCATCACCCTCAATGGATATATTAAACATATGTCGGCCGGCTGCTTTGAAAAACAATTTGCACAAGTAGAATGAAGCACTAAAAAGAGCTTCATGGATATGATCAAATCCTTCAATTTGAACCGTCCAGGTTTCTGATTTAAATATGAGTTTCTGATTTTAATCTCATTGGACCTGATTCAGACTTAAGAAGGAGCTTGAAATTAAGGACCTGATTCACAGGTAAAATAAAAACTTAGTCACTTCTGGGCTAAACCATGTTGATTGCAGGGGAGTCATATTTCATCTGTTGCAAACAGTGCTAGTGTTGAGAGGTGATATTTCCCAGCCCAAGTCTAAATAACCGTGTAATAGTAAAGCTGGTCAGTATCTATTTTCAGTAAGCAATTCAAAGATGTATTCCTGCATGCAAAGAATACAATTATCTTGACTCCCCCTGAAAACAACATGGTTTTGCCCAGGAGTGACTTTAAGTTCTTATTTTAAGAAGATTCTTAAGTGTGAATCAGGTCCTAAGAGAGGAAAGTTACTCCTGGTCAAAACCATGTTGATTTCAGGGGGAGTAAAGTTAGTTGTAATCTTTGCATGCAGGGATATATCTTTGAATTGCTTACTGCACACAGATACTGACCAGCTTTACTATCACACTGTTATTTAGACTTGGGCTGGGAAACATCACCTCTCAACTCTAATACTGTTTCCAACAGAAGAAATATGACTCCCCTGCAATCAACATGGTTTAGCCCAGGAGTCACTTTCCTCTCTTATTTTCACTCTGAATCTGGTCCATTGAGATTAAACACCTTAATAGCGAGTGTACTTGCTCTTACATAAAGTTTGTTTATGTACTGGTGTGAATTAAGAGTGTACGTACACCGGTGACCCCGCAGAACATCCTGATCACTTCCTGTATTGGTTTAGTTCTCCTAAATCTTGTATGAAGAAATTAAGGTTTCTAAAAAAAAAAAAAAAAAAAAAAATGTTTGCCTGATATAATGTCCCTTTAATGTAATCTAAGACCAGATCCAGAGTTTGTAAGTAAGAGGAAAGCAGGTGGAAAGTTACACCTGCACAAAACCATGTTGCATTTCAGGGGGAATCAAATTAATTGCATACTTTGCAAGCTTATTGCACACAGACACTGACCAACTTTACTTTTACATTGTTATTTACACTTGGGCTGGGAAACTTCACCTGTCAACTCTAATACTGTTTCCCCTGAACTTTAACATGGTTTTTTCTGGGTGTAATTTCCCACAAGTTTTCCTCTTATTTCAAACCATGGATCTGGTTCCTGGTGAGTAACACAATGAAATAGATGATGATCTTTGTACTAGGACACTTGCTGGGTTGTGTTGGCTGTCGCGCGTTTCACCCTCATCCACATTGTAACGCCAGGCCAATCAGATGTCTGCCTTCTTTTCACAGCTGGAGATTCACCTTTTATCTTATTGCTTTCATTGCTGGCATGGCCGTCCTTGTAGATGTAAGTAGAGCTTTTCATATCCTTCCCCTCTGCTGCCTTGACATATCTGCCTTCTTCACTCGTGATATCCAGTATCCGACTTTCTTTGTTTTATATCGGTGGAGAATGCTTAGACAAGTTCTGCTGCCTAGAATTGCTTTCCTGTAGTTTATAAGAGGGCCCCTTGAGCAACTTATTTTGGCACTGCATGCAAGTATCTCATTCATCAATATGGTCATCCTATAGAATTGTGTGTATTGTAGCTGTATCCTGAAGCCCTGGCAGCTGCATGTAATATTAACTCCATAACATTCATTAAAAGCTTATTACGCAAACTTAATCCGGACACACGCTATGCAATGTTCCTAGCGACTGATCTAACACTGCGGCTGCTGGGGATGACACATAGTGAACACACACTTGTCGATAATCAGGGGCTATTTCCTCGCGAATACTTGTGGTATTAGAACTGTT
>WWET01005611.1:55095-65985 GCA_011038615.1 Limnodynastes dumerilii
ATATATAGTGTGTGTGTGTGATGCTGCACATACTGTGTCTGTTGCTGCATGTGTGACATCAGCTATTGTGTGAGAGATGCTGCATGATCTGTGACATCAGGTAATGTGTGCGTGATATGCATGGTACATTATTAGGTTGTGTGTGACACATGCTACATTAGGGTGTGTGTGTGTGTGTGTGTGTGTGTGTGAAAAAAAAAAAAAACAACTTCCTGACGGGCAAGGTAATTTGGTAATTTTTTCCCGAAAAACTTTCCTTTCTCTTGATGCAAGTTTCTTGCTCAGACTATGTACATCCTCTATAAGCCAGTATTGGAAAAGCACTCTTGTCTAGGCAGCCTATTTCATAAGTATATAAATGATTGCGCTCCCTGCAGGTCAGCATGATTGTGCTAAAATGCTTGTTTGCTTTTTTTTTTTTTGTGCCGTTTACACCAAGTTTTCAGCCCCAATATATTTATATTGTATATTATATATTCTCTGTACTTATTAGTGGAGCATTAACTGTGGGTAGCTACTATGCTGCCCAGGAGCCCAAGCTGGCATCGGCTCACCCTCTTCCTGCTCCCAGACCTGAAGGCAAGAACAAATGCTTACCAGTAAATCTGAATGCAATTAATGGGAGCTCATAGAGGAGCCAGAGACTGGCTAACAGGTTGTGCACACACAGCAGCCAATCAGAAGGCAACTACGTTACCGGATACACGCTTACCCAAAGTTGGCCCAACAGGTCAGTTGAGGTCAGATTGAATGAAGGTTGGATAAGTGTGTTCTCAGCACTGTGCACCTATGCAACCAGTCCCTGGATCCTGCACTTATTTGCATTAGAACTTACAGCACATAGGAAGCATTTATTGTAGAATTACTGTTAATAATAAACCTCTTCCCAAGCCACACCTGGCCCTGCAAAGAACATGTGGTTAAAAGAACCTCCTGCAGGTACCTTTACAATAATGTCGTCTGCAACATCCAATCAAAATGCAGGAGTTAGCCAAGAAAAAAAAGTCTGGATTTGGTCCCACGTAATGGAAGTGCCAATTCACATGTGAATCTAAGCAGTGCCCAGAGCATGGCTGAGATGTTACTAAGGTGTGTGACTTACAGTGGAGGTGGGAAGAACCTATGTCTCACCCATGCAAAAGGAGCCCTTTCCTGGATATGGGCTTTGGACTGCATCCATATTTAAGTACGTTGTGTGAGCAGAACTTCCCAGCAACTAAAGCAGTTACAACAGTACAATTATAAATTGCATACGTGCGATGGAAGTGTGCAGGACCTTAAATATTCACACTTAACATAGGAAATAATGCTCTCCTATCAGTCACCACTGAGTGCACATTGTAATAAAACCTCGTCATCGAAGCCTGCCCCATAGTTGGAACCCATAGAAGTAATAAAAAAAGGTGTAAAGCTGGACTTCGTTACTATGGAGAAGCTGTTATAAAACGCAAAAGCGGACGTTTTCCAACACGATCCATCTGGATAAATACCAGTTACCAGAGATAGTGGCTTCCACATATAGTAAGGGGTCTAACCAGGTACAGGAGGGGGGCATTTCTCAAAAGTATTGGAACAAAAAACATGTAGACTGGAGGGTGGAAGGTTTAGAGGAAACATGCAGGAAAAACGGCTTCTCTGAAAGGGTAGTTGATAAGTGAAAAAGTTTCATCTGAGGTGATAGAGAATAACATAAGCATGTTATGTGTCTATGCTTGTACATTAGCCGGACACTTTGGGGCACCATCTACATAACGTTATTAATAATAATAATACAATTTAATCATGTCCAGGATATATATGAGGATATTCTAAATCTTAAATTAAACTGAGTCAATACTAAATTCAGCCTTTTGGGTTTGTGATAGCATTATATGACATTAAGCCATCACGCTGTTGACCATTCCTCCAGTTATAAATTATAGGTACTTAAAGTGCAATAGTCTATGAATTAATACATAGAACATCCTGAGATAATGCAAAAAAAAAAAGTATTAATATTATACATATTCATTCATGCACTATTTTTCAGAATTAGGTTCACTATAATTCTAACTATTAGGTTGCCTATAATTTCTATAGCTTTGTTTTTTGAGTAGAGGTGGCAGTCTCATTGGTGTGGGTCCCTGCCATATTTCCATAGGGCCTTTCTCTCCCAGCCAGTTTCAAACTGAACCCAATCGAACCCTGAAGCACCAAACACGGTGCTCCGAAAGGTAAGTAACTGTCCCTGAACCACTCCCTAACTCTCACCCTAAGGCCCACCCCCTTCTACAGCCTAACCCTAAGTCTCCCCCCACCCCCTACAGCCTAACCCTAAGTCCCCAGAGAGGGTTACTCACCTCTACGGTGGTCCGGCTGCAGCGCTTCTGAAAATAAATGGGCGACTGTGAACGGCATCAATTCAATTTAAAAATTTTTTTTGTAATAGCTCTCATTCGAAATAGGGACAGCCGAAAATCAACTTTCAGCTGTCCCTATTTCGCAATGAGAGACATCGCAGCGGGGACTCGTAACGGCGTGAGAGGCGGCTCTAGAATTAGGTTTCTTTAGTTTACCTCTAGTGCCCTCATATTCAGATTATTGACTCACATTCCTCCAGTTACTTAGAACAAACCTCTGGCATAAAAGTATTCTTATGCTTTCCAGCTGAAATATTCGCGCTTTGACCTGTGTAATCCAGACGAGAAAATATTAAACTATCTTTTTATTATTTGAACATGAAAAAAAAAAAACATCAAACATTATATTTAACTCTAGAAAGTTATGATTAGGGGGATTCAACTGCTCTCCTTCCCGACAACTCCGCTTAAATGCAGCCGTGAGAGAGGATGGAGGCCGCAGCGGCAGGAAAATGTTCTTCGTAGCGGTGGTGACAGCGGAAATGCTTCCATGTCAGGAGGAGGGGGAGAACGTGACAGCACCAGGAGAGTTGTGTGTATCAGGTGGGACAGGGGGGTTACAAGAGGCGGCCTCTGCATTCTGTGGATCCACAGCAACATAGCAGCTTCTTCCCCTCCACGCTCCCCACTTCATAGTTGTAATCCCAGGTCAGCTCTGTCCCCGCTCGTATCCTCCTAGGAGAGCACAAAGGAAGAGGTTCAGATGGGTTAGGAAGAGGATTCTCCAGCTAAAGCACTGAAGCTACAAATAAACTGAACCGCGCTATGGACACCGCCATACCAGGATCATCACTGACAGAGAAGCTGGACATTTCAAGGTTTATACATTCATACTGTGCCCATAACCACCAGCACAGAGCCTGTACCAAATACCCAGAGCCAGGAACCAGCACAGAGCCTATAATCAACAAATACACAGAGCCAATAACCAGCACAGAGCATGTAATCATAACCACCAGCACAGAGCCTGTAATCACCAAATACCCAGAGCCAGGAACCAGCACAGAGCCTATAATCAACAATCACTGAGAGCCAATAACCAGCACAGAGCCTGTATTCTCCAAATACCCAGAGCCAGGAACAAGCACAGAGCCTGTAATCACCAAATACCCAGAGCCAGGAACAAGCACAGAGCCTATAATTAACAAATACCCAGAGCCAATAACCAGCACAGAGCCTGTTATCACCAAATACCCAGCCAGGAACAAGCACAGAGCCTATAATCACCAAATACCCAGAACAAGGAACCAGAACTGTGCATGTAATCACCAAATACCCAGAGCCAATAACCAGCACATTGGCTTTGTAATTTGTACATTGTAATTATAAAATATCCAGCACTGAGAACTAGCACAATGTCTCTAATCACTAAGCACAGACTGTAACATAACTGGGGCAGGGTCATCTTTACCATCTGTGTCCCGATGTTTGTATCATCCACTGAATAACAAACATATCACATATGAGGTCTGTAAGCACTAGTGCAAGTAATGGGTGAAATGAAACAAAATTTTCTATATATCATTAGAGCGATTCTAGCCGGAGTTAGGTACTTACTTGCTGGCGAAGAAGGCCACCCAGGGGAAGCGCAGGTCATGCGTATCCACAAACACGTTCTGAACAAACAGGTTAGGACTGCAGCTGTGCTGTAATAGGATACAGAAGATACACATTGAGGAATCATCTGACATTGTCTCCTCTATGGTAGCCAGTCCACTCTCCATACCTGGTGCAGCGGCTGACAACTCCCTCCTCCAATGACGCTGCATTCTACGTAATAAGTTCCAAAATGCACATCACAAAATACAATGTAATTCATTCTCACACTTCATTCAACCCCTCAATCCTTCATTCATCTCCCTCTCTTTCATTCACTGCCTCTCATTGCCAGGACACCTTATAGGATGTCACGTCTTTACGTCACATATATTTGGAGCGCCACAGACCAACAAGAGACGCACAGTCGTCTGATGCGCAAGGAAGGCTTGTTATTAAAAAGTTCCACTGTGCATGGTCCGTCTGTAGTCCAGCCTGGTGCAGCTCTCCAGAAGGTGGTATCGGTCATAGGAGATTGGACAGTGACTCATCTGTCTCCTACCACCAATACATGCTGCTGCAGAGTTGAGTATTGGCGCCAGGCCCTCGACCAAAGAAAAGAGATGTTTCATATCTATGTTTTCTGCTACTGTCGTCTACCGCAGTAGACAAGAAAGCAGTGACTCACTCCTACCACCAATACATGCTGCTGCAGAGTTGAGTATTGGCGCCAGGCCCTCGACCAAAGAAAAGAGATGTTTCATATCTATGTTTTCTGCTACTGTCGTCTACCGCAGCGCAGTGTATATGGGTTGGTTTGAAGATCAGATGGTCTGGAAAGGCGAGTATGGGGCGAACTTGGTGCACTATGTGCGGTACATAGATGACATCTGTATTGTTTGGAAAGGGGATCACCATTTAGCGACTCAGTTTATCACAGATCTCAATCGGAACACTTTTAATTTGAAATTCACTTCTCACTTTAGCACGAGCACAGTTAACTTCTTGGACATCACACTCTCCGCCAGTGGTAACAAAATTACTTCCAAGAACTTTTCTAAACCCACGGACGCTTGTAATTTCCTGCATTATCACAGTGGTCATTATCGTCCGTGGGTTGATCATGTTCCTTATGGCTAACTTACGAGAATATGCCGCAATTGCGATGCAGATCATGAATTCGAGAAACAGGCAAAATCCCTGATAAATCAATTTAGATTGAGAGGTTATCCTGAAGACATACTTAAAGATTCACTTGAGAGAGCCAGAAAATTGGATAGAAGAAATCTATTAATACCTAAGACTAAATCACGGAATAATCTAAGATCTAATTATGATGAACAAAAGATCTATTTCATCTCCAAATTTAACAACAAGTCTAAAAGTTTGAGTAATGTTTTGAGAAATAATTTTTACCTATTGAAACAAGACCCTGTTTTAGCTCCCCTAATTTGTGAAAACCCGTATATTATCTATAAAAAAAATAAAAATTTAAAAAACCTATTGGCCCCGAAGAGTTATGGTGAACTCTAAAATTAGACCTAAACTTTGGACCGATAATCAGGGCTGTTTTAAGTGCAGAAATAAGATCTACCTTACATGTACACATATTATGGATGGAGTTATCTCGATCCAATCCACTGTGAATGGTTTTTCCTCACCTATCCGTGAACATATCACATGTGAGTCCACCTTTGTCATTTACGTACTTCAGTGCCCTTGTGACCTGCAGTACGTGGAACGAACGACGAGGAAACTGAAAGATCGATTCCGGGAACACCAGAGGATTATTATTAAGGGACTCCCCACACACTCTCTATATAGACATTTTTCAAAGGTCCATCATAATGATGGTAGCCTAGTAAGAGTGTGTGGTATTGAACATATTGCTGTTACAGATAGAGGGGGCAATAGGTATAATAAATTGTGCCAGAGGGAAGCCTTCTGGACTTTTAGGCTACAGACTTTGGCCCCTGAGGGCCTTAACGATACAGTGGAATTTAAAGACACAGGGTATTGATTATTTAATAATGATTATTTAATAATGACTTGTTAGCATCTCTCATTATTAATATAATATTTGTTTTTACTTTTGATTTTTTACTTTTTTTTTTTTACATATAATTTTTTTATTTAATTTTTCATTATTACCTTATATTAATTTGGAAGGATAGGGAAGGTATTTATTATTATTTTATTTAGTCTATTTAATTGATTTTATATATATTTTATTTATCTTAATTATTGTTTCTTTATTGTTTGTCATTACTATAAATCTTGAATGTTGCTAGATATATCTGAAATTAATAACAGTGTAAACAATTGAGAATTGATGAGAATACTCATGGAAGTTGCCTACAAATTTGTGGAATTGAATAGAAATATAAATCTTAGCCCTTTTTCTGATGAGTTTGAAATGAATATGGTAGAGAGTTTATATGAAATCTATGAATCATGTTATATATATATAACTAGGAACAACACCCTCGAGTTATTATTCCAAAAACGAATAATTCTGAAAGTTAAGAGGATCAAGTGTAATAATAAAAGTGTTGAGATGTTTCCTTCAGATATCCATTGTTAATATCTTTTTAGGCGAATGTTGGAAACATTGCCATGATTGTGTGTTTTGTCTGTTTGTTTATGTCAAGGTTCGTCTAGATAGCTAGACATATATTTAAAACGTTCCGAGCAGCAAACTGTTTATTACTATATATGATGATAATAATCCTCCTTCATGTGGGCTCCGGGTGTATGTAAAAGACTTTTAAATGTCATTGTTGAAAAGTATTTTTAAAAGAAACAATCAAAGAAAATTCACCTGGATGTCCCGTTTTAAAAGGGGCTGGACCATGCCATACTAGCACTATGCTTTGAAAAAGTCCTCAGGTGAGGAAGAAACGTGTCAGCAGTCTAATTGATACACGTGTACAGAGAAGCAGCCGACAGTACCACGCTCCGGATAGGTTTGCGGTCTTCGGTCCTCCACGTTCTAATCTTGGGTGGCCACCGCTGAATGAAGTCAATTTACGTGGAGGAAGGACCTCTCTAGTCCGTCCCTGGACCGCATTGAGATCACTTAACACCGGAGCAGTGAGTGTTTTACTGGCAAGTTGTCTCTATGAGACCGTAATAAGTTATGTTGGGCACATAGCAACATCCCTTTGTTTGGACGGTTCATTACAGCATTTGGCATAATCAATCTCTGCATTTGTTGCTATCAAGTCGCAACATTGTTGTAACTGACTCTTCAGCTAAATATCAAGTGTGCACTGGCTAATCAACGTCCATAAACACAGCAGGACATATTTAACATTGATGACCATTGCTCTTTCAATATTATATGCATGTCATGTTGACTTTTTGAGCACATACAACAAAAATATGCAACCAATATTTCTGTAAATTACCGGTGAACTACAGAAAGCTATAAGTGCACTCTAACACTCTTGTAAGCCTGCCAGCATAGGCTATACGAATTAAGCTGCTTGTACACAATTTTATTGTCGTTTTTATTTTGTGTTGTATTGTATAGTCATAGTCCTCTTTGGATTTTCATATCAATAAAGTACATTTGATATTTTACATTTGCTGCTCGGTACATATCTATATATTTTCACATAGGTGAATTTTTATTAGTATTTTATAGCGCTGGGGTTATCCCTATTGGGATCATTTGCTTAATAGACAGAGGATACATGCGCGCGTGTTATGGGAAAAACAAAAGGCGTTGTGCAAGTGAGGAAGCATCAATAGAAAGAATAGGACTTCGTAGTAAGAGCTATGCTGATAGGTTGGAAACCTTCAGTTACATGCATCGTAATTAGGCCTCCCCAGCTTACATCATTGGTCTGTGCGTTGGACTGGCGCCTTATCTGGTGCATGGCAGTTTTACTGATTGGCCTCCTCACACCCTGAGGCTTGGCTGGGGATGGGT
Source organism: Limnodynastes dumerilii (assembly GCA_011038615.1). NCBI lineage: Eukaryota > Metazoa > Chordata > Amphibia > Anura > Limnodynastidae > Limnodynastes > Limnodynastes dumerilii. Next base: position 62,968 of record WWET01005611.1, read on the forward strand.
TATAACCGTACAATCTGTTGCTCTCTCCAAGCCTGTGAACCAAAGCAGACAGAATTAATCACATTATACTGGCTGATCTTACTAACAGAGCTCTGCGGTGTGACTCCAGTGATCTGTACATACCCAGGTAACTTGTTGGCTTCCTCAGTCTCCTGCAAGACAGCAGAAAGGCAGCTTATAAGCAGCATGTATAGTGCAGAGACATCCATGCAAGAGAAGCATGCTCCCCAGAAAATATTGCCATTGCCAGCCAATGACAGGTTGTCTGCACATGCACACGCCAGGCGGGGCCGCCACAATGCAACATACAGGTCTGTTTCACTTAGAATATGTAGGCCACAGTAAAACACTTGGCTGGGATATGCCAATTTTAAGCATCTATAATATAAAATTGTTTCAAATTATGCAATTAATTAATCAGCCGTTTAGTAATGGATAAATAGGCACCTTGGTTAATCCTTGTAATGTGAATTCATAGATCTGATAACCTTCATCAGCTTTTGTATTACTGTGCTGTATACATTTATCAGCTGATAGATGTAGTTCTACTGCCATCTAGTGTCTTAATGACTAACTTACACCTTATATAGAGATCTGGAGGAGGAAGTGGCAACAATCAGGATATTTAGACCATGCATACATGCATATGCCCCACATATCAGGAGCTCCTCCTCACCTTCCCATGTTCCTCCTTCTTTGGATGTTTCTCTGCATCCGGCATGTCTCCCATTTTAAGGGAAGATCTACTGTCCGAATCCATGAACGTGTCGGTCATGGTGTTGGAGCTCAGCCAAGAAGCCACCTTGTTTTTGGATGTCTCCTCGGGGAGCTTGCAGTCCGTGCTCTCCTCCTGGCTGGTCTGCCTGGCTAAAGCAGAGTCCTTGGAGGCCGTCTCGGAGGTTCCATTCTCCTTCTGGCCCCTGGTTTGCCGACGGGTGGCATAGCTCCGCCATACAGAGCTGGTTGTAAGGTCCTCATTCTTTCCAAAGTTGTCATCTGAACTGTCGTCATTGGACTCCTCCTGGTCTTCGGTGCCTGAGTTTTCTTCCCTGTCTTCCTTGAGGTCCACCCCGCTACTGTCGGAAGACGACTTGACGTCACTTTCATAACCGTCTTTGTAATTCTCCACACTTTCAATGTGGTCCAAGTTGGCAAAGTATTCGTCACCCATCTCCAGACCCTCCTTGTCTGCAAAGTCGTCTGTCAGGATCTTCCCTGTAAAGAACGGAGATTGAGATAGTGAAAGGACATTATGAGCAGCCATCATGTAACTATTATTCCAAGCATACAAGACGTTGTAAATCATCAGAGAGAGAGCTGCAATCAAAATATTCCCAATCATAAAATTATATGTACTAACAATTTTATTATTATTAACGCTAATTTATATAGCGCCACCAATTGTCCTCAGTGCTTTACAGAAAACAATTGGCATTCACATCAATGACATTGGAGCACCCGGAGGAAACCCACGCAGGCACGGAGAGACAAACATACAAACTCCACACAGATAATGCCTAGCAAGGGAATCGAACTCATGACCTCAGCACCGATGAGACAGTGCTGCCCTACTGAGTGTTTGGAAGAAAAAACCTGAGCATAATCAGGTGTAATTACTGTTATTTAAAAGTCGGAGTGTGAGCTGCAACTGTCAGTGTGCACCCATTACACACAGCAGTCTTACCTGCATATATACAGACAAAGGAGCCCTTTGCAATGTCGTCCAGACAGCGGATGCCCCAGCCCTTGTTCTGGGTCTTGAAGAGCTGGAGACGCACTTGGAGACCGTGCTGTACCAGGCGGTTAGTGCACATATTGTGGTTGCATTTGCATCTCTTGTTGCATTCATACACCCTGTGATAGAAGATAGAAACAATGCATTTGTAATTTAAAGGTCTACAGGATTTACAAGGTCTTTCCCCAAAACACAAAAGGGATATGCACCATCGGTTTATGGCCGACACATCACAATATCTTGCACAGTGAGATGCTGCTATTAGACTTTCCATTTGAGAAAAAAACCAAGCGTTTGATCCCCCTCCCTTTACTAGCAGATGCCACAAAAGAAACAAGATTTTGACCCAAAGCTCACAAAAAAAAGCCAAAATACTAGCAACAAAAGATGGTTAAATGCTGCAACCAGACAGATTGGAGCGATCACATGATCGTCACGCTGCTCTCTGCCTATCCTTACCCAGTGGGTAGACATTCCTCCAGCCGCTTGTGCGTGTAACCCGCTGATGTGTTAGCTTGTGCCCCAGGCGTGCAGCGTGTGGCATCGATCGTCAGCTGGTGACAAGCACATTTAGATCTGAAAGAGAGAAAACCTTTACTTTGGCAGCTTTCACGATTTCACCAATACAAATAAAGCTCATTATAAGTTGGATCTGGTGCCCGGACTGATGTGGAGACACTGGTCTCCAGACTTATTGAGCACAGGTGAAGACATTAGTTGTAGTGCTCACTTCATATCCAATTGTTGATAAAAGTATTAGGTCTAGCAGATAACATGACCATAACCCAGCTTTGGACCTTGTAATGTGCCTACTTTTAAAGATACAAAAACATTTATCTTAACCAGAACTGACCTGAACCTGGCCTTACACTACAGCAATTATCACTCCCAGCAGGTGTTCGATAATTGGGATGATTTTCCCAATGGAAAAGGTCCTGATATCAATACCACGCACCTCTCCTGCTGGGATCGATAATCCTGGCTGAAGAGGGTGGGGATGCCAAGACTGACAACTGGCTGCATGGGCTTCTCGTCAATCTTGGCTGGAGGCTGGTTCAGCTAGCTAATCAGTTCAGTAGTGTGCAGCACTTCCTGACTTGAGGTTCCCTTTCTGTCTGACAGCAAGTACAGCACTAATATAATAACGAGTCCTGCATCGCTTGCAAAATGCTGAGCGGTCATTACGGTATTACTGCTGTACTTGCCAATAAGGATGGAGTCAGAAAGGTGGGGAAACTCCAGCCAGGAGACACAGCTATAGGTCCAATAAATGGACACACACT
>WWET01005611.1:67698-81549 GCA_011038615.1 Limnodynastes dumerilii
AGAGCAGAACGAAAGGAGAGAAAAAAAGAGAGAGAGAGAGAGAGAGGACAAGAGAGGGAGAGAGAGAGAGAGAGAGAGAGAGAGAGAGAGACGTTGATCAGATGAAAGGATAGAATGGGAGGGAATAGACACATAGGGAGATGATGGCCAAGAGAGCAATGGAGAGAGAGACAGGTGCGGGGACAAGGTAAAGAATTTAGTTTTTGTTTAACATATATATAGAAAGGGCACATGTGCCTGTTACTCTCCGGGTATGTAGGCTGACTCTTGGAGCTCTGTCAGCCTCCTGGACACCATGACACTTACCATCCTTTTTAGTACGGAGCACAGTTGCTTTTTAATAGTTTTTTATTTATGCTCTTCATTTATACTGTATGCCGACATTACATGTTATGGCTTTTATTCATACATGACGTTCTATTAAACTGTTGCATTGTTTTTCTCTCTTGGTTATGTCTTTTGAGCTGCATATATAGAACTTTGGAGCTTTAAACAGATATTTTACCAAGCTCATATCACTGATGCCACTCTAAAGGGTTCTATACTTTTATTCGCTTGTTGGGTTAAGTCAGCGCTTTTTGGGTAGCTCTCCAAACGTAACAGTCAGTTACCGGTCAGTGCCTCTCCACTAGAAATGTTCTCCATACATAAATGTTTTGCTCTGGTTAGACAGCAGAGACTGACCTGTTAGTAGGTGTTACTTGTATGGCTTGGATCATATGATTGGGTAGGAGGGCTTGTATTGCCTGAATGGTCTGCATGCTTGGCATCCCTTGGATATTGTGGATAGGCTGGACAGCCTGGTTGGGCTGATTTGTCACCATGGGACGTATAGGAGTAGGTTGCTCGATGGGCGTTGGTGACGATTGGCCAGATCCCACCGATCCAGGGCGGAATGATGTACTCTTCTTGGCCACTTGCTTCTTGGACTGTGCCTGCTGGCTGTCAGAGCTGAAAGAGAGGTAAAAACGTGATTGTAAAGCACGGTCCGTTCGATAATCCCTCGTCTGGAGGTCTTTAAACCGAGAAAACATTGCACAGCCGGTCGTATGAGTGTACGTGATCATGTTTAACATAGGCGACTGTGACTTTTAGGAAGTTCATAAACAGAATCAACTTTTTTTTTTTATCACTAAAATCTTAGAAATAGACTTACTCGGTGTCAATAAGTTGCGGTGACGGGATGGACTGAGGAGAGGTCGGAGCTGTTGGTTTGAATGGAGATTCACTCCCTGTCAGGTCATGTGTGTACTGTACTACTGGCCCTTTACTCCGGACAGCACCTGTAAAACAGACAGCGATACAGCTCATTGCTTATACCATTATACATATATCAGACACCATCAGTGCCTGCAGCCTCTACACAGACAGTGCCTGGTCCACAGCGCAGTATAATTAGCAGCGGTGGGCCAGGCAATGCCTGTGTCCAAGGCTGCACTGCTTACTCTGGAAGCGATGCAGCCACCAATGTACAAATATCCCACATGCCCACCTGGCTGGAACAGGCTAAGAACCAGCACTGTCCACAGTCACCGGGCCCTGTATTTCTTCCAAACGCTAGGTTCATACTGTGTCATGGCACGGCACTCAGGATTTGTCGATCCATGGTTGACACCTCTTGGTGGACTAAGGAATACTGCTCATTCAGAAATACTCGAAGGCCAATGGGACTCATCTCCTGGGAGACAACTCACCCACGTTAGGTCGTGTCCGCTGCTGTCCTGCTTGCTTCTTCTCTTGAGTGGAAGCCGTGGATGTCTTCATGCTGAACATGGGCTCCAGACGCGTGGACCCTCGATAGATCCACTCACAGCGCTTGTCATCCTGCAACAATGAAGACGAAGCCGTCTCCATTCAGAGTCACATATTCCTCATCTGGTACCAGCAGTCAGACCATAATCCTAGTTCTAGTCCTACTTCTATATCTTGGGAATAGGGGTATTGAGCACATAATATTAAATAATCGCTCTAAAACTAAATTCAGTCTTAGGAGATGCATAAAGCCTATATTTATGAACAGGATTGGAAGAGTGTTGAATAGACCACATTTTGTCCTACAGCTTATAAAATCACAACCCAGCAAGATAGAGACTTGTATATATTAATACTGCATCATGCACAATGACAAAGTTTCACAAATAGCATATAAAGTAAAACATCTCTAATTATCACTAGATAAATATGACAATTCAGTACCGGCCACTAGCAGCAGAGTATAACCTGTGAAAACCTAATGTCAGTAGATACCACCATTCTTAATAGACCAGACTACACGATAAAGTGATAAAAGTGCATTCATACCAAGAAAAGAATCTTCACCAGGCTCCCATCAACTTCTTCCACCTTAGACTTCCACCAGGTGCCTTCCCATTCCGTCTTGATCAGCTGACCGCTTTTCAGCAGTACCATTGGACGGTTGGGGTAGGCCGTGACATACTCCTCAATGAAGTCTCGACATGAAACGTCTTCAATGTCTTCCCAGGATTTACCAACTAGTACAGAATGAGAAAATGCTGATGACCATTTAACCAATGACAACTATCCATCCTAATCAAATCATTGTTTAAGTTACCATAGACACCGAGGAAAAAAAACTAAAAACTTTCCTGCAACAGCTCCACGCAAATTGTCCACGCAAAGTGTGAGAGCGAGAGAAGAAAGCGAGGAAAGAGCGAGAGAGGAGACCAAGAGTAGCGAGCAACGGTGGAGATCGAGAAAAGAGAGCGAGCGAGGAGATCGAGAAAAGAGAGCGAGCGAGGAGATCGAGAAGAGAGCGAGCGAGGAGATCGAGAAGAGAGAGCGAGGAGATCGAGAAAAGAGAGGAGACCAAGTGGAGAGAGGGAGAGAGGAGACCAAGTGGAGAGAGCGAGAGAGGAGACCAAGTGGAGAGAGGGAGAGAGGAGACCAAGAGGAGAGAGTCGAGAGAAGAGAGAGCGGAGAGAGAGGGAGGAGAGAGCGGAGAGAGAGGGAGGAGAGAGCGGAGAGAGAGGGAGGAGAGAGCGGAGAGAGGAGTCGAGAGAAGAGAGACCGGGAGAGAGGGAGGAGAGACCGGGAGAGAGGGAGGAGAGAGCGGAGAGAGAGGGAGGAGAGAGCGGAGAGAGAGAGAGAGAGAGAATGAATAATGACAACAGGTCTTTTTATTGCCTTGAAATTACTTTAAATCTTCCAGAATGGTTTGGGAATACTCAAGTCATTCTCATAAGTGATTATAATGGTGCAACCAATATCTGCACAAACATTCTATTCACTGCTACCCAATACTTCAGATCAAAAAAGCAAGTGTAACATGGGTAAACATGCTGGGTAAGGAAACAGATCCAATAAGTAACAAGACTTAGGAGATTGGAAAGATAGTTTTCATAGAAAACAGATCATCTTTAAGGAATGAGGAAGCAAAACACATAAGCTACAAATATGCTAAACTCAAGAGCTTCACTACACAAGGAAAGGATGGAAAGCCATTATACAAGAATGGGCAATGGACGTGGTGTAAAATGTTTATTTCGGTCTTGCACAACTCATGACAAGCTTGTATCTGGTAAGGAACACGTTTAACAGCAGACTGAAGTATAGAGGTAAATACTCACGTGGTCGGCAGACAGTGTACAGCTCGTTTTGTGTGACATAAGAAGCGTATCCGTCATCAAAGAAAATCAGGAATCTAAGAAACAGCGGATAACACATTATACAGGAGCCCAAATATACTGAGGGGGGAACAGAGCTGAGCGGGAGAGCTCCTTACATGAGGACACTGAAGAGTGACAGAATAATAATTATAGCGACAGAAACCAACAAAATCCTTTGTTCAAATTCAACATCCTTGCTACAGTTTAAGTAGCATACTAGAAATGTGCCATTAATCAATGCTTTATATGTGGTGTTGTAGATCATCATTTCAGAGTTATGGATTCATTACCTCATTTTATTCTTGTTGCTGGGAGGCTCGGCTACAATACCAGCATACAGCCACACTTGGTTGCCGTCTTTGTACTTGGCCACCACCCTGCTTCCTACAAAGAGCTTCTCCGGTGTAGGGTGGTGGTCATACGCAATGTGGTTACCGGACAGCAGACTCTTCCCTTTGTTGTCAAATTTCACTTTGTACTTTTTAGCGGCCCCTGTGATGGAAAAACACATCAGATGTACTAAACAACAACGAGCAAAGAAATAAAAAACAAACATCAAAACGGAGGACATTCCCTAACACCTTGGGATGCTCAACCAATGGTACTAGTACCACTGTCTGGTGGAACACAGGTGACTGGGTAAGGTGGTATCAGACTTACCAGATGACAGATTTCATAAGAATATCTATAGCTAATGGCACATGACCTGATTCCATAGTGGGCAACTCGTACTAAATCAGGTTGAGAATCGCTAACTTAGATGGCAAATTCTGATATGCAGATCCCCTGTTCAGTCCAGCAGAACACAGGGTCATACCATTGACAGAATTTTAATACTTATGTTAAACCTTTTTCCTTGAAATCACTCTAGACATAAACAATAGATAATCCTAAATAGCAAGTTTACTTGCTCTTTAGGATATGTTCTGTCTCCCCAGTGGATTACTAAAAACTTTAATGATTGGTTGGACTTTAGAATCAAACGTTAAAAAAAAAAGAGTTTACTGTATGATAACACAATATTAAATAAATGGCCCGTGTTCAGAGTACCGGACCTATAAAATATATCTGAAAGACCGCGTTTACGCAATCTACGTAAGGAAAAGATACGCAGATAACGTAAAAAACGTACTACGCATGCACAGCAGTAAAAATCGCTAAACACTGGACGTATAAGTTATACGTCCAGGACTCTGAAAATGGGCCAATGTCTGCAATAACTTTCTTTCACTATCCGTAGCTTTGAATGTAAGAAAATGATGCATGTAAGATTGCAAATGGCTGCAGGACATGACTACATAGCAAAGTGCCACACATTTATCTGGATATAAAACGGTCAAATCCATGTGAGGAGTCAAAGGGCCAGATTTACTAAGCTGCGGGTTTGGAAAAGTGGAGATGATGCCTGCAGCAACCAATCAGATTCTAGCTCTCACTCTTATTACATACTAGAGAATATCAGCTGGAATCTAATTGGTTGCTATAGGCAACATCTCCACTTTTACAAACCCGCAGTTTAGTAAAGCTGGCCCAAAGGCTAAATGAGCAGACTGTCTTCTTGGACTACATCTTGACATCATGATTTTAATTAAGACACTGCACAACCTCATCGATGTAAATATAATTGCTCACCACAGGGAGCTCTTCCTGAAGACTTTAATATATGCACTGAACATATATGAATTAGATATATGAGAATGAATAAGAACATAGTTTAACTTACACAGGAAGCTCCTCATTCCCATTTCCTAGATGCTTACCCAGTGAACCAAATCACCACTACTCACCGACCAGCTGGATGGAGATCAGGGTGCCTTTGTGCCAGGTCTTGGTCCTCTTCTTCCCCAGGATACGCATGCCCACAACAAGGTCCCCATCCTTGTTCATGTCATTGGCTGTGCCGGCCTGGTTGGAGCCAGTTATAGAGCTTGTGGGTGATGAAGGATGAGAGGAAAGTCGGGTTTGTAGTCCATCTGTGAAACAGAAATGAAATCTCCTACCATCTTGTTTCTTTTACCCTAGAGAACCCAAAGCATATACGTCGACCCTCCCAGGACACCACCAAGATTTGTACAGCGCTCCCACATTTGACCCACAGTGGAGCTTGACACCATCGCCACTGCAGACTCTTTTACACCACCACCAGACTGAGCAAACGACTAAGATAGCATTTCTATAGTCTAGACCAGGCATGGCCAACCTGTGGCTCTCCAGGTGTTTGAAAACTATGACTCCCAGAATGCTTATCAGGGATCAACTATACCTATGCTATTAAAGCATGCTGGGACTTGTAGTTTCAAAGCAAGTCAAGAGCACAGGTAGGCCTGGTCAAGAGGCTATATGAATAAAGTTGGGTGTGTGGTGTGTAGGAACTTTTCAGGATTGGTAACCTTGTCTGTCTATACACTACACTGATTGAACAGCGATATGATAAACAGTACAGATCATCTTACTCGATCAAGGCCATTTTGTCCGGTGCATACACAGCAGGTTAACGGCAGGGGAGCCACTTGGCTGCAGTGTGTGACCAGCATTACACATCAGCCATGATACAACATCCGAGCAGCTACTTACGTACAGTGCCCAAAATATAATGCACATTAACAACCGAAAACAACTGCAGTGTGTACCTGACTTCTTATTAACTGCATCCACAAAATTCTGCACGTCCTGCTTGCACCTCTTCATGGCAGCCATTGCTTCTTTTAACTATAGGGTTTAGCAACAGAAATAATAGTTAATACTGGTTAATTACTATAAATTGAAGACAATTAATGATAGCAACATTTCAGCCTGCAAAATTCAGAATTCAATCAGAAGATTTGTACCTCCTGCTCACTGCCCATCAAACTACCTACTAGAGAATTGCATTTGTTCATTATCAAGGCTGCTTACAAAGAAGGTAACAAACAGGAGATTTTTGTCTCCTCTAAACCCTCTGGTAGTTTAAGCCCTGCAGTAGGGAAAAATCGCCAAGGAGGAGGATTTATTTTTTCTTCTTCGCCATTATACTGCAGAGGGGGGCAGCGGAATCCAGCTTCTATTAAAAGCACCCAACCCATCCGAGCCATAACTAGCTGTGCCCCCCAGATGGATGTAAGAGAAAAGACATACCACAATTCAGAGGCAACATGGCTATTCTTTGCTATAGAAAGCAGAACCCCACATGCAACTCATCTAAAGAACTCAATGTCCAATAATCGCAGCGATTCTCACAGCTGTACAGCAAGTTTACGGGACACGCATCCGACTTGTTCACAATGCTTTAACAATTACTACATTTTTTCTGTAGTGAGCTAGATAAACAATGGAAGTGATACTCACCAGGTGTTTTTCTTTAGGGGTCTTTGTAACAGCTTCACCTGAAAAAAAGGCAACACTACATTGACTGATGTACATAGAAAATTCAAGGACACATTTCTTGATGTTTAAAAGATTTGGGGCCAGATTTACTAAGCTGCGGGTTTGGAAAAGTGGAGATGTTGCCCATAGCAACCAATCAGATTCTAACTGACATTTTCTAGTATGTAATAGGAAAATGAGAGCTAGAATCTAATTGGTTGCTATGGGCAACATCTCCACTTTTCCAAACCCGCAGCTTAGTAAATGTGGCCCCTGGTTTTGTTTTGTCCCTTTATTTCTATCAGACTGCAAACATATGTAGAATTTTATTTGATACGACCATCATATAATCTGCTGCCATAGCAACTGTTACTTATAGTAAACTCCCCACTACACAATATAGTGTACAACTCAGATGATAGATGGTGTTATCGATATAATATTAACATGGATTATGGCCATTGTTCTAGAAGTCAATAAAACACTATACAATCATAGTGGCCAAAAGGCTTAATATCACAAAATATGTTTCCCCATTCTAGGAGGCCATCTTATGCATGGTATGCTCTATTAAGCAATGATTAAGGATTGGGGTCCGGATTCACAGTTACGCAGTTTTCATCTTACGTACGTTGTTTTAAGAATTGAGCTACTACACATGCATAGTAGCTTATTTACGCTATCTACGTACCATTTCTGTCCGTAGATAGCGTAAGCGCGGTCTACGTACAGAAATGCTACGTACATAGCGTAAAAAAGCTACCACGCATGCGTAGTAGCTTAATTCTTAAAACAACGTACGTAAGACGAAAACTACGTAACTGTGAATCCAAGCCTGAATGTACATAGGAAGGAAAAAGATAATTTTCTCTTATTTATGGTAAAATAACTCCACTTACCGGATCCCATACTGACAACATCGTCATCTTCATCCTCATCCGGGATCTCAATGACTTCCACCGGTTTAGAAGAGCTTTCGTCCTCTGAGCTGCTCTCCTTGTAGGTGATTCCAATCTCCGTATAGAGCGCTTTCACCAGCATTTCACAATCATCAAGAGCTCTGGAACATAAATTACAACCTCAGAGTCTGCAAAAACGCCAGCTCCAGAGTGTCTGATATTCAGAAGTACCACAGCAACTAGTGAGGTGTGTGTGTGTCTATGGAAGGGTGGACTAGACCCTCACAAAGCCTCTGAGAGCCCCAGTCATTTCTAAGCCCTACAAACAGAGATTTTTAATTCTAATTAAGACATAAATAAATCTTTTACACCCAATGGAATCATATTCACAATGCACCATCCCTGAAAAGTGAGCTACAGACACTGACCTATACAACACATTCATAGACATTATCTGCAGGTATGCATTACTGCCCTAAACATGGCACAGCCTGAGAAACAGATCAGATGGAAGGTTCACCTGGAAGCGTTGTCACACAGGTTGTCCACATGGGCTACCTCTTCCTCCTTCTGCTGCACCAAATGTTCCAGCTCCATCAGCTGGGCTTTCCTCTGCTTCACATACTCATTCTTCTCCACCTCCTTGTCTATTAGCTCGCGAAGCTCTTTCATGGAGATACCCAGCTCCTCCACCACCATATTCTCCAGTTCCTCCATCTCGGGCTCGTCCATGGCTATAGGACAACAATCCAACAAGATTACATTTAGAGAGACTCAGACAATATCAAAGCTGCATAGACTTCTAAGTTGTTTCGTTCTGGGCTTCTCAAATGACCATTTAAGTTTTCAAGGTACCAATACAAAATATAGACAAAAGAATGAAGAAGAAGAATACAATATCAGCTGAAAATTAGAAAAAGCTGATGAAAAGAATCTGAATTAAAGTATTTGTTTTAGAAGAGTCTACCATAGGGTGCTGCAATAATAATTTGTTGTCTGGCCCATCCAGACAAATGACACATTCGGGAGAGGGGGTTGGGTTGATTTCCTTTTATTCATTGTACAGTTGTTCACTCTGCAGACTTCTATGCATGGAGCACACTTGAGGATCTGTGCACATGGAAATCATAAATCTGGATTGAGCTCTATCTCAGAAATTTAAGAGCTGGAAGAATATACCACAAGCAGATTTTGCCTTTATCGCAAGCCTGGCCAACCTGAGACTCTCCAGGTGTTGTGAAACTACAAATACCGGCTTACCCCTGATACCTGTCAAAGCATGCTAGATTCACAACACCTGGACTGCCTCAGCCTGGCCTGCTCTAATGGCAACAATAAAAACAGCTCTTTGAGATGTCAATGTGTTTGCCAACTCATATCCACTGTGCTGCTGGTCTACAGGTGAAACGCGAAAATTTTTAATATTGCATTACATGCAAAGTGAGATATTTCAAGACTTTATTTGTTTTAATTTTGAAGATTATGGCTTACAGCTTATGAAAACCCCAAAATCAAAATCTCAGAAAATTAGAATGTTACATGAAATCAATAAAAAAAGTTTTTTTTTAAATACAGAAATGTCAGCCCTCTGAAAAGTATAATCATGCTTATGTACTCAGCACCTGGTTTGGCCCCTTTTGCACGAATTACTGCCTCAATGCAGCGTGGCATGGATGCTATCCTTTGGCAGTGTGTGCAGGTGCCAAGTCACCATCTCCATAAAGCTTGTCTGCTGAAGGAAGCATGAAGTGCTCTAAAATGTCCAGGTAGACGGCTGCGTTGACTCTGGACTTGATAAAGCACAGTGGACCAACACCAGCAGATGACATGGCTCCGCAAATCAACACAGACTGTGGAAACTTCACAATGGAATTCAAGCATCTTGGATTGTCTCTCTCCATTCTTCCTCCATACTCTGGGACCTTGGTTTCCAAACGATATGCAAAATTTGCTCTCATCAGGAAAAAGGACTTTGGACCACTGAGCAACAGACCAGTTCTCTTTCTTTAGTCCAGGTAAGATGCTTCTGACATTGTTTGTTGTTCAGGAGCGGCTTAACAAGAGGAATACGACATCTGAAGCCCATGCAGGTGTTGTGAAACTACGAGTCCCAGCATGCTTTAACTGCACAGACATAGCGGATACCTGACAAAGCATGCTGGGATATGTAGTTTCACAATACCTGGAGAGCCACAGATTGGCCAGGCCTGATTTAAAGACTCAGGAACCCTTTTCAGGTGTTTGGAATTAATTTGCTGATTAGAGTGTGACACTTCGAGCCTACAATATTGATCCTTGTCCCATTATTCTAATTTTGTGACATTTTGATTTTGGGGTTTTCATAGGCTGTAAGCCATAATCAACAAAATACAAATAAAGGTTTGAAATATCTCAATTTGCATGTAATGAGCCTATATAATAGATTAGTTTCACCTTTTAAGCTGAATTACTAAAATAAATTAACTTTTGCAAGATATTCAAGTTTTTCGAGTTTCACCTGTACATCACATATTGACAAATAACAGCAAATGAATTATTTTATAGGCTGCCTACTACCAGGCACAGAATGCAGGATTATATTACTGGTCAAAAAGGATAGACTGATGAATTTCCTATTAAAATAAATGAATGTTTCCACCCAGTGTACCTCAAAAAGGGCCAGAATACAATAATAATCCTTTTTTTTTTGGCACTGGGTTTAAACTAAGTCAACTATTGCTTGACAACCTTGTGTAGCCAACTCAAGCTTTAAAGTACTGTAACCTTCCAGAAAAATTTGAAGACTATTTTATGATTAAACTCTCATATAAAGATTACCCCCACATCTTCTGTATTTGCTCCCTTAAAAACGATATATGTTTGCATTCTTTTGCACCTAAAATTCTGCTTATCCTAGCGATCTTTACAACTAACTCCCATATTTACACTATAAACTATTTAATTTAGCAAAAAAACAAAACGACACTGTTTTTCATTCAAAACAAGGACTAGGCCACTGATTCTCAAGCTTTTTTTTTTTTGGGTAAGTACCAGTGAAACCTTCAAATTTGTTGGCCAAAAACCCAGGTCTCTGCAAAAACCAGGGTATTTGGTAGTGATGTGAAACGTCCTTTTACGGCGACCCAGGAAGGAAGGGTTTTCCTGGGTCTCACACGGGAATGATGTCAGTGTGGAAGGTCCTGGGTTGTTCTTCAACACGGGTCCTTCACAAAGACACCTGATTGGCCAGATTTCTTTACTATTGCTATGGCAATAGTAAAGAAATCTGTAGCTGGGAGCTGCGTGCAGGGAAAGGAGACAGGCGGCATTTTGTATTACTTGTAGGCCTTTCTGGCCAGGCTGCCTGCAGTTCCACTATTCACCACTATGAATTTAGTACATACAAGTACTAAATAGTGGTAAATAGAGGAACTGCAGGCGGTTGGACCAGAAAGGAGACTTACAAGAAATACAAAATGCCGCCTGTCTCCTTTTAGGTCCCTGTAGTTTATTTTTTTAAAAAAAGGGAAATTCCCTTCATTTTTTTCAGGCAACAAGAGCTCCTCTTTAGGCTGATTGATAGTTGCTTGCCAGGGCAGTCCCTGTAGATGGTACATGTGAAATGGTCAGACCCGGGAATTTCCTGGGTTTTTGTGGACTTAAAAATCTACTTTTTTTCTTGACCCAGCAATTCGCCCAGGAAAAACCTGTGTTGGAAATCCCAGGTTTTTCAAGGGTGGTAATGTAAAAGCGGTATTACCCACTATGTGTTTTCATGACATGCAAGGTAGTGCTTTACATGATTCTGTCAAGAACCACCTTGCATGTCATGAAAACATATACCCACGACATACACACATAATAATAATTATTTTTTTTTAACAGGGTTTCTCTTGTTCTTTACATTATTTTTGCAGTGATTTTCAGGTAAATTTTCTATATATTCCATTTATCCCCAAGATATTTTATTAGTTATGCCTTCAGCCATATGGTATCATACCTGCTTACAGCCTTGCCTAGTTGCCCTGAGTACCACCTGACAGTCGTCCAAGTACAATTAAATGAGAACTCCCGAACTAGACAAAACCAAATTTAAGAAACAAATGTTCCTAACATAAACCTTTATTGGGACACACACAAAGTAAGGACAAGTTTTGTCATTTCCTCTGGCATCTTAACAATGCTTTAGTTTTAAGTTAGAAATGGTCATTGGTATAATAGGAGGGTGCTGAAATGTAATACTTGGATCCTATGCAGAAAATACTCTTCATTACAAAATCTGTCTTTCGCAAACTTTCAGTGTAAAGCTACAATAGAAATCAAAAGATGATATATATTTTAATGACATTACCTACCAATTAAGTCCCAATGACCATGATGATCCAGGTGTACACAGTGACTTGATTTACAGTGAAGAGTAATTTTTTTCTCATATAAACCTCTGCTAAAAAAAAATAAATATATATATATACCTGGCTACAAACTCCAGGTAGTAAATGTATTATTATTATTATAATTAATAACACTTATTTATATAGTGCCACAAATTGTCCGCAGTGCTTTACAGAGAACATTAGGCATTCACATCTGTCCTGCCCCCGTTGCGATGCCTGTCTTTACGAAGTAGGAACAGCTGAAAGTAGTTTTTTTCGGCTATGTCTATTTCAAATGACAGCAGTTTTAGAATTATTTTTTTTGTGAGAATCCATAAAAATTGGAGCTACATACTGTCAGCAGCTAATTAAACTACCAGCATGTTTTTGGTATACTGGAGCACCGAAGGAAACCACACAGGCACGGGAGAGCACTTTTCAAATGATTTTACAGCATTGTTGCAGTGTTCTCACTGATAAGATGCCGTTGGAAACGGTTGAACGTGTGTTCCGCATGATAACTGTTTAAGACCTGCAGTATGTACCCAGTTTAAGAACACACCTAGTACAGATCTAGAGGTGTGAAGATCAGGGTGCTTGTACAAAATCACTATTACCCAATGCCACCACAGCAAGTCATATGATATCACAATTATGGATAAGAAAAAATAAGGCTGGGAGTTCAGCTTAAAAATGGAACTCATTGGAACTCTGCATGGCAGAGATACATATTAACCATATAGCATATAACATCAGATAAAATAGCCACTATCATGCCAGAATAAAAAAAAAGTACGGGATTCACCAGCCAATAGGCAGAAAATAAAGAGAAAAGTCACAACAAATTCAGGAAGCACAAAGATCATAAAGTATGTTTGCAAACAGCCACAAAAGCATCTTTTATACAAACATTAACTAGACTGCACCATTAACAATCTAGATACATTATAATGTGTATGGACTAACAGGTGGTCCAGATCTAATAATTGAAGCTGTAAACTTATACCCCTTTCACATCACCACTAAAAACCCAGGTTGTTGGTCTTAGATCCAGGTCAAAGCTCCAACAACCCGGGTTTGGTGGTGATGTGAAAGATACAGTGGTCCTGGGTCTAATCACCGTGGACTCGGACATGGGAAAGGAGAAGTTTTTTTTTTTACTGTGTCCGACCCCGGTAAAGTGGCAGCGTGAAAGGTGTCACCCGGGTCTCACCTAAGACACCTGATTAGAGGGATTTGTTTACTATTGCTATGGCAATAGTAAACAAATTTCTCTCACGGAGCCATGCACTATTACGCTTTCATGGCATACCAAGGAAGCTATTGATAATCTGAAAGTGGTATTACAAACATCAAGTAGCACATTATACGGGATACATGAACTCCAAAGGGCGGTAATGTCTACCTAATCTTATATATTAATATCCCGGCCCGATTGTAGTCAAGTCAAATTGTTGCCTGGTGCAGGACCTCTATGCAGTCTGGCACCCCAGTTAGGCAAAAAAAATACTGGGTGGGGGCACTACAGTGGGGTGTATAATGGAGAGGGTGCATGTACCTTTACAATTTAAAAATATTATTGTGCATGTGTTTGGGTGTATATATATATTATATGATATATATACACAAAGA
>WWET01005612.1:0-20538 GCA_011038615.1 Limnodynastes dumerilii
TGCCCGCCCTCCCCATCGAAAGTACTTATTTTTGGTGAAATCAATTTGGGAGCGAGCCTGTAACGTCAGAAAACTCTCCAGAACCTGACGCGCCTCCCGGTAGTCCCGCAAGGTATCATCAGTTGGGTCTGCCACATATAGAGCGTACAATTGGGAGGCAGTGTTACGCAAGGATAGCAGTTTCTGTCGCTGTTCCCTATTTTTACGCGCTACGTATCCGATAATGTGTCCCCGCATCACTGCCTTCGAGGTTTCCCAGAATAAGACAGGTCGGTCCCAGTGTTCCATGTTATTATCAAAATATTCGTGCCAGTGATATTTGAGGAGTCGAATGAACTCATCAGATTTGTAGAGGTAGGTCGGAAAACGCCAGATGCGAGATTTGGGACCCATATCGGGGAGCCGAAGCGACAACGTAATCATGGCGTGATCTGAAATTACTAAATCTAAAACTGCCGCATCAGTGACCAGTGACATAAGAGCGTCAGCCACTAGCAAGTAGTCGATTCTGGAGTGGGACCCATGCACCCCAGAATGAAATGTAAAGGCTCTCCCTGAAGGGTTCAGAAGGCGCCAGGGATCCGTAAGTCCCAACTCCGCTCGAAAACGGAAAAGAGGTGCATAGTCCGCCGCTCTCGGATGTGTCGGAGGTGGCGACCTATCCATGGTGGGGTCTGCTACCACATTAAAATCCCCCCCTACTATAAGATTGGGAGTGTCGCGCTGTAACAGCGTCGCCGATAGACTATTTAAAAAATCCTGCTGGGCCGAATTAGGACAATACACATTAACCAAGGTATACTGCGCCTCGCAAATTGTTAGGTCAAGGATAATAAAGCGACCTTCAGGATCTAATGTAGTGTTGGTAATTTCATACTGGAGAGATTTTGCTAATATAATCGCTACCCCTCTACTTTTGGTGCGAAACGTCGTCGCAATACAGTCTCCTATCCACCCAGCTTTTAAACTAGCTTCTGCCCCTTGCTTCCAATGTGTCTCCTGTAGTAGCATAATATCCGCTCTTTGCCTATGTAAATGAGTAACAACTTTTTTCCTCTTAATAGGGGTATTAAGACCCCCCACATTCCAAGAGGTGATATGCAGACGTGGGAGTTTCATGTGTGGGGCATGTATTGTTGTGGAAGACTGTGCGGCTGACTCACCCATTGCCGTTGTAACCAGAATTGCGCAGGAACAGACACCAAGGCACAGCACGGAACATACGCAGGAGGAGACCACGGAGACCCAGCACCACCCTAGGAAGACTATGGATCGGCTGAGGACATGGAATACATCGTGAAGACATGATCATTACAACGTACAGGATTGAAATATTGACATTGTGCTTAACTCCATTTTCAAAATTTTCCTTAACCATAACAAAACTCAGGCGTGTTCTGGGAACCTCACCAGAACACACCAAACCATATGAAGAACCATTTTTCATATAATAAATTCTAACTACAGTAAATTCGTTTCGCATTTATTTATAGAACATAGTTATCCCGTAGGGGGGATCTAATTGCCCTGAATTTTCCCTGTGGGCCTAAGAGCTAGGTGAGGAATGGCGAGAGGAGCGGACAGGGGAAACCGCTGGGGACACCTGGGACTCAAGGAAGCGCCGCGCCTCCGCCGGGCTATCAAAAATATGAGAAGTGCCATTCTCCACTATCCGAAGTTTTGCAGGGTACAGCAATGCAAACCTCTGGCCGTGTTCTGCCAAATGTTTGCAGAGGGGAGCAAATTCCCTCCTTTTTTGGGAGAGCGCCACAGAATAGTCCTGGAATATCAGGATTCTAGCGGAGTCTATAACAACCTGAGCCTGACGCCTATAAGCAAGTAAAAGTTGCTCTTTTTCCCGAAAATCCAGGAATCGAGCTATAACCGGCCGCGGTCTATTAGCATTACCTTCTCTTTCTCTTCCTATTCTGTGTGCCCGCTCAATTTGCGGTACACCCAAGGTGCCCGAGATGCCCAAAGCCAGCGGTAAAGTTGTGGTAAGAAACTTAGTTAAATCAGGACCTTTAATAGTTTCTGGGACCCCAATAAACCTTAAGTTATTCCTTCGGTTCCTGTTCTCAAGATCCTCAATTTTGTCATGTAGGGCCTGCAGTTGAGAAGAGTGGCGGTCCGTTACAGCTTGAAGGGTGATACTGCTATCCTCTATATCACTTGTGCGCTGCTCTAAAAGTGAAATTTTTGCTGAGTTTTCAGAAATTTTAGCCAGTGTCGTGTCAAGGGATTTTTGGAAAGCTTCAAAACGTTTGTCAAACACTGGCAATAATATTAGGGAAATTTCCTTTGCCATTTCGGCCATAGAGGAAGGTGAAGCCCAAGAGACCCCTGACGCAGCAGGGGGTTCGTGACTGCTCACCGGAGAAGAAGAGCCAGCGGGAGAGGGAGGTTGGCCCTGTGAAGACACCTGAACCTTAGCACCACTAGTTTTATTTTTCCCCATTTTTGAGGTATCCACTAGAGATGAGGTTTTAGCTGCCGCGGCTCTGCTGTAATATTTCTGCATACCACTATAACTCAGAGTGAGCGCAAGACTAAATTTCTGACTGAGAACACAAGTGATAAAGGGAGATAAATGAGGACCAGTATGTGCAATCCCCTACGGGAGTTACATAAAAGACAAACTAACTTTAGAAAGATAACATCCTCTGGCTAACCCAGAATATTTGTTAACATTTAGTATGTTTTGCAACAAGTGACACTACGTAGTATATGAGTTTGTATGTGGACGAAGAAATGTCTATTGCGCTATGAGAAGAAAAATAAGCCAATATTACCTGGCTAAGCAACCTCACCACACTTTCCTAACAGCCCTAACTAGGAGGCAATAAATCTCTACCTAAAACTAGTTACCTAGCGAATTGGATGTGAAGATTAGGGTGACAACTGTCTAAGCAAGAAATATTACCAAAATACAGGATAAACAAAGTGCAGCCGGGTAAATTTGACTGGCTAAGAAGTGTCCCCAAATTCGTGCCAGCGCCACAGTGACTGTTAGCTGAGATAGGAAATGCAGGAGATGACCAGATGGTAATAGGACATACTATAACAACAGGTAATAAAACATAAATATAAATTAAACATAAAAATAAATGTGTTATACTAAGAATATAACGCCAGCGAAGCACAGGGTATCAGTGACTCACTGCAGTAGTCCAAAATAATGAGCCCGAGCTCAGGTCCAAACGGCCCAGTGAATGGTGAGTCTGAGGCGCAAAACTGAGGTACGGTTCCGGGTCAGAGTCCGCTTGCTGAAGGACCTCTGCGGCAGGCCACTAAAGTAGAAAGATGCACACCAAGGTCCACTAGCCCCTATCTAGGCCACACCATGGGCCACAAGGGGACAGCAGAACCATAAAACTCTCATGGGCCAGCAAACTTGGACACAAGGTGTAAAGGGAGCCAGCCGTGAATTATGCAAATCACACCCAGCGAAGGGCTCAAGACAGGGGTGCAGATGAGGGGTGGCAGCCCTGTGCAGTAACAGGGGTCCTGTTAGGCGATGTAGGGTATAACAAAGAAGCGACTCTGAAGGCCTGGGTAGCAGTTAATAATAATGTGTCCAGCTACTGAGTGGGGGCAGCCATAGAACAACAACCCAGCCCTGTGCTCCTTTAAATATAGGCTCAAAACCAATGATTCAGACAGGGGGTTATGAGGCTAATAGGCACTAAGCCTTCAAAGGAGATTCCCCGGCAACCTTTCCGTCGCACTCAGCAGCAGCCCGTTGTCGTTGCAATCCGTTTCCCTTCCCCAATACCGCTGTGTCTGGCAGCTGCTCCCTGAGGTCCACAGTGATGGTTATCCGTCTATTCCACAGCGGTCTTGATGAACACCAGGAAAATGGCTCCCCTTTCGCGCCCCTTCACAGCATGCTCCACGCGGTCCTCCCGATCACCTCCCGACATTGACGAGTACCGGAGCTTCAGGAACTCCGGATCCACTGCGCGACTGGTGTCACTGGGCTCCCTCCCGGGGGTCGACAGGCAAATCAAGGCCGCAGCTCCGTCTGCGGGAGCGAACTGCGCCGACGTAAAGGCTCCGTCGCCTCCCCGCTGTGTAGGCCTCTGAGTTCCGAGGCGGACTCCGGGGTCTAGGAAAGGACGCTCCCCGCCACAGGCAGGCACTTTGCACTCCTACCAGCGTCGCAAATTCCAACAGCCGGCAGGTGATAGCCTGTAAGCCCGTTCTGGAGGGTTTCCCGCAAGAAGTGAGGAGCTCTGATAAAATGCGGCCAGCTCTGTGCACCGCGCCACCGGAAGTCACTTCTCCCTTTTTTTAAGAACCTTGGGCATTAAGAGTGCGTAGGGCTTCCTGTTTGTATTCTCCTTCCTAAGAAGGAGAATACGATCACTCTTACCCCTAATCTGCCCTCAACTGGCTCCTTACCATCCCCCCCCCCACTCTTCTCAAATCCTACCTGACGCTCCCGTGGAATGTCTATTTCTACCTCCTAACGTATGTGCAGTCTTCAGAGACCTCACATATTCAATCTATATACCTAAATGGGTGCTTGTGCTTCTTAAGTGTGAATAAGGGGCTGAATCCAGACTTAAGAAGGAGCTTGAAAATAAGAGAGGAAAGTTACTACTGGGCTAAACCATGTTGATTGCAGGGGAGTCATATTTCATCTGTTGCAAACAGTAAGGGAGTTGATATGTTCTATCCCAAGTCAGTATCTGGTTACACTCTCCAGAACAAAGCTCTGATGGCCGAAAATGGGACATCCGAAAGTTACTTTTCGGATGTCCCATTTTCGAATACTTACCGTTTTCGACTTTCTTTTAGTCAATGGGTGAGTATACTAATTCTCTGATTTTTATTTTCAAGATAGAAATTCATATTTAAGCACCTTGAGGAAAAGCCACGCAGACATGGGGAGAACATACAAACTCCACACAGATTAAGCCTAGTTTGGGAATCAAACCTATGACTTCAGCACAGTGAGATACAAGTGCTAGATTTGCATAAAGATTCACTTGCCTATACTTGAGGCAAATATATTTATCACTGATTTTTTTTTTTTATCATAACTTGACCACAACCATTTTTATCCTTCAGGGTCATATACAGGAGATAGGGTATTAATTACCCAGGCCCAAGCCTGCTGAGGCTCCCGACATGAGACTGCACTGGTGCTGACCAGGGAGGGACAGGCCCTTCCCACTCATAGAAAGTAAACACAGCCAGACAATGGGCCGTATCCAGAACTACGATTGGATATGTGACCCAAAGTTGGGGCTCTATTTAGAGTTAAGATTAGAGTTAGGACTGTTCACCAGAGAAGCCTTGTAAGTGGCGAACAGCTTATCACATATCTGCAGATATTTATAACCAATTCTCTGATTTTTATTCTAAAGATAGAGGTTCATGATTAGTAACTGAGTAATGGCTACAGTGCCAGGCCATATTTTGTTAACGCTGCAATACTTGATTATGGAAAATGAGGATGAGCATAGCTTTAGAGTTGTGCGTCTCCTAGCAACAGAAGAACTGAAGTTATGGAATGTCATTACTCATTACTGTAGTAAACCTACAAGTTTTTCTTCTCTGACAGGTTTTGAATCATTTTTGTTATTTTACATGAACTGTAGATTGTATTCACTTATTAGGTGAGGAGGAGAGAGAACTCAGGGTCACAGGTTCTGGATTCTCCCACTGTTTAGAAGATGAGACTTTGGGGGCGAGTTCTGCTCTCTGGGGCGTCCCTGGCGGTTGGTGCAGCATTGGGAGCTGGTTATACCGGTTGGAGATTACAGAGACCGGCTGCACCTCATTTCCTGTACCCCCCGATTGATCAGGCTGCATCTGAAGTATCTCTGCCCCCGGCATCTGAGATTACACAATTTGGTTTACCTGGATTGAACCAGCTGAAGACTCATCAATCTTATATGCTAAGCTATGACCCCAGACTCCGGGGGCCTGCCTGGGTTCTAGAACAGCTGAATGGTGAGCGTTTGCAGGGCAGCGCTGACCGCCAGGGTTGTGAATTTATAGAAGATGACTCTGTACATCCCTATCACCGGTCCACCAATGCAGACTACCGCAGCAGCGGATTTGATCGGGGGCATTTGGCAGCTGCGGCCAACCACAAGTGGAGTCAGAAGGCGATGGATGAGACTTTTCTATTGAGTAATATCTATCCTCAGGTCAGTGATTCTGTCTTTCCAACCTTCAGCTTATTTACTGATAGAAAAGGAAATATTGTAGTGTAACGGGTGACAAACAAACGCAAAATAATTTCACTTCGCTACACAGAACAGCGTTCAGTTTATACCTCTAGGGAACAATTAATATGTACTATACATTTATGGCTATGTAGGAACTGTGATAACATTGGCCCAGATCCAGAACAACGTCTGTGAGCGAATTTACGCGTGGCGGAGACGTAAAATCGCCTTTTGGTAAATACTGCGCATGCGCACCATAGAAAATACGCTCAGTAACGTAGCGTAATTGTGAACATGGGCCATTCACGTATGTGTCACATAAATACTTACGTGTGGGTGTGCAAATTTTACGTGAGTCCAAAATACGTCTGAAATACGCTATGTAGGCGCAGGTTTGTATTTAAAGTGTACAGTATGGGCGTGCTTAGCTGCGTAAATACGTGTTGCCCATACGTACGTGTGCGGATCACTGCGGTTACGTGGGCAAAAGTTGAAATATTGAAAGGCGTTGGTGCCATGATTGTCATCCGTGTGATGAGTTGTTTTGGGTTTCTTACCGTGGGGCAGGTTGCAGTATCAGCTGGGGGGTTACTATTTCAATTTACAGTGGGGCATGTTAAATGTTGCCTACATTATCCAGACTTCGGGCCTGATCCAGCACTACGAAAATTCGCAACGACGGGCAAATGCGAACGTACGCTCGTCGTATCAACCTACACGCCCCTAGCACTCCCATAGTAAAGTCCCTGCTTACGGCGGCTATACCCTACACTGGGTACGACCGTCGGCCGTACGAAAATTCGCAGAGAATACGCTGAGAAAATACGCTTAGCACGCCCATACTGTACAATTTAAATGGCTATCCCCGCCTCCCTGTAGTAAAACGGGCGCCCAGCCGACCATCGTAAAAAAAATACGCCCAGCGAGCGAAAAATACGCTAACGATACGCCCGCTATTCGCTCATGACGCTCGGGCGACCGGAAGCTGTCATACTGGGCATGCGCATTGCGAATTTTTAGACGAAAATTCGCTTACGATGAGCGTACGCTCGCTTGCGAGCGTTGCTCTGGATCAGGCCCTTCTAATCCGTCCTTATTTTAACATTCACTGAAGTTTGGAAAGTTTTATGGTAAGATGTGTTACTTCACCGTGACAGGATCCAAATCTCAACCGGAACGCCTGGAAGAACCTAGAGCAATACTGCCGCAGACTAACCAAAAGTAACCGCAACGTGTATGTGTGCAGCGGCCCACTGTTCTTACCCAAGTAAGTCATATCTGGTCAACCCCCAGAGGATTATGGGAAGGCAACAAAGGTATTTATCCAATAGAAACCATTTCAACTCTGTCTCTCTCCCCAGGATGGAAGCAGATGGCAAGATGTACGTAAAATACCAAGTGATCGGCTCTAATAACGTCGCCGTCCCAAACCAAGTGATCTAATAACGTCGCCGTCCCAACGCACTTTTTCAAGGTGGTCGTCTTGGAGAAGTATAATGGAGAGATAGAACTGCGACCCTATGTCATGCCCAACTGCCCCGTGGATGACAAGATCTCATTGGACCACTTTTTGGTGCCCATAGAAAGCATAGAGCGGGCAGCTGGGCTGCTCTTTGTCCCCAATATTCTCAATCGCACAAACAATTTGAAGGCCATCTCCGCTGGAGGACAGTGACCCGGTGGAGCTTGGACACACGAACATCAGGCTTTCTTATCAAGTACAAAGAACACTGACTAGTAGGGAAATACATTATGTGAAATAATCAGAGATGCGCATTGTTGTGTTAAGGGATGGTGCACAAATCTGGAAATAATAATAAAATTGTCCATTTAATAAGGTGTTGGCATAATATCTGAATAGGGTTGTTCCAGGGCTCCTTCTTCCATTTATGTTGGCGTAATACAATATAATTCCCACAAGAAGTTCAGAAAAGGTCAGAGTGATGTTCAACTTTCTTTGGGCTTACAGACCGCAGCTTCGATCTTGGGTTTCAGTGTTGCCAGCGAGATCAAAATGGCTTCCTGAAGGGGGGGAGAGAGAGAGAGGGGGAGAGAGAGGGGAGAGAGGGAGAGAGAGAGAGAATCCAGCCACAGTCATAAGAGGTTCATTGACTGACTATATCCAGTTTTAACCAACCGCATTATTGATAGATATATGTTACTTTCTCTATAATCTCTCTAAATCCTGAGCCCTCCTTTAAGCTGAAACACATTGACTGAACGTCCCGTAGTTGATTTGTGAAATCCATTATGTAAATAGCAGGCCTTTAACTGTATGTATTACCTACAATAACTACGTTACAACTTAATTTCAATGGTGGTCAACTTTTGGATCGCTCAGGAAGCTGGTTACGGATTGGTTATCAGATCACGTTACTGATTGTGAAAACATCACTTCCAAGCTCAAATAATTAAGATAGAGGATGTAATAAGGTGATCGTGTGCCCATCTGATGCCTGCACCCAGTATAAGCTATTTCTGATTGTATGCGATCACCATGATAGAATTCTAGTCCCTAAAATACACTACTGGGCATTTTTTGGCCAAGCACATCTATGCAAATAATAATAATAAAGTAAACACCCAAATTATATTCTTAGCTCGTATTACCGATTCAGAGGTCTTGGGATGGGTTACTAATATACTGCTCTTGTATGCTTAATCAGATTCATAGGGCCAGATTTACTAAGCTGCGGGTTTGGATAAGTGGAGATGTTGCCCATAGCAACCAATCAGATTCTAGCTCTCACTTTACTATTACATACTAGAGAATGTCATTTAGAGGTCTGGGGATGGGTACACTGCTCTCGTATGCTTAATCCGATTCATAGGGCCAGATTTACTAAGCTGCGGGTTTGGAAAAGTAGATCAGATTCTAGCTATTCTCTATACTAGAGAATGTCAGCTAAAATCTGATTGGTTGCTATAGGCAACATCTCCACGTTTCCAAACCTGCAGCTTAGTAAATTTGGTCCCTAGTCTTATATAAAATGTACTTTCCTGCATATAGGTGTCATGTATTGTTAGTCAGTGCTTAGCAATAGTCCAGTAGTCACGTGTGCAACGCGACCTCTCACCTCTGTTCTAATGGTGCGGCTCCCCTGTCCGGGACATGTGTTCAGGTAATGGTTAAACAGGACGCTGGGGTCTTGAATTTCCAGGTTCTGATCGCTGTCCACACTGGCTTCCAGTCCTTTCAGGCCTCCAAATACAACCAGGGCATGTCTGAATGTGGAAAACAGGAACGTCACATGTTAGTATCAGCTGGGGGACAACATACGGTTACCGGAGTCTCCTGATGACTTTAAGAAAGCCCACGCGACAAACCATTTACCAACAGAAAAGCAGGGAGGGGGATGTCATTGCAAGACATCTCTATTAAGAAACTACTGCGACAGTGCCTGACAATGACGACAGGTAAGTTCCCTTCCCCTTCTAAGTGCCTAAGCATAACCCTTCCTGTTCCGCAGCCTAACCCTAATCTACCTGCTACTTGGAACAGGTGATTGAAATAAACACAGAATGGAAGTTGCTCAATCAATTTATAGGTAAATGTGAACAGGTGCATGAAAGGCCGGGGGTTAGTCTGCTAGCCACAGAAACAAAGGGAGATTGAAATACCCTTAGTGCAGAAATTTCCTATTGGGAGTGGGTAATTATTTTGACCGACACTGACACAGCTGTCGACAATATCAGTGTCTAAATTCAGCCATTGTAACTGGCAACTGCATCCTATTGGCCTTGGACTTAAGCTGTTCTATGTCCTACAAGGATGCTTTAAGTTTTAAGTGTACAAAAGCTAGTGTACTGCCTTGTCGCCCCCATTTTAACTCAGGACAGTTTGGCACGATCTCACTGTACTATACACATACTTCCACCTTCCCACAGAACAGCAAGGCCTTGCGCTTCCCGTCCCGTATTGCTGACAGAAAAATGCTCACACGTGTGCTGGCGTTTTCCAGTCATGGTGATCGGAATACGTCTCCTTTTCGCAAGTCTAGATCTGGTCCTTTATTTTTAAAATAAGATCTCCAATAATCACCTGAATTCTGGCAGACTGACAGTGTCCACGTTACTTCCTCGTTCAGATGTTCCAATAGAGACATCATATCCTTCCTTAAAGGGACACTCTGTGAAAACAGTACCTGAGACAAGGAAAGATCATTAGCACAGCTGCCCGGCCGGTGTATGAGGATTACACCATGAGAGACTCCAGTTACTCACTGAGGCAGGATGCCAGTCTAACTCTGTACCCCCAATATATACCGGCCTCCGTCCTTGGATCCTGTGGGGACACCACAAATCCTTTCCTCACTTTGTGCTCTAGAAGAAACAAATATTAATACGCTATAGCCAGACCTTCTAATTGGTACTTAAATACTCCACAGAAAAGTTACACTTGTGTCATCGGAGCGAATCCAGACTTGGGAGGTATGAAACTACCCAATTAGCCCAACATTTACAATCCCGGAAACAGGACAAATAAAGGTGCATACACACTATACAATTATCTGGCAGATTATCTGAAAGATCTGGCAGTTGGAATGAAAATCTGGTAATGGTTGAGTGCAAATGGTATTGTCAGTTGCTCTCATACATTCCAACATTTTCATTCCAACAGCCAGATCTTTCAGATAATTGTATAGTGTGTACGCACCTTAAGCCTTGTGTTGCAGCAACACTGGATAAAATAAACATAGCGGTTTCCATTTTCTAGGATAGGTAAACACCCAAATTTTTCGTCTGTGCATGAGCACAAACCGCAATCTCAATACAGATATGTATGTAAGGATGGCGAGGAAGTATTAAGGTAGTGCTCAGGGAACGTTTGTCCGCTCCCCCACACAAAGGCTCGATCCAGCGGGCTCGGAAGTCTAGATCCGTTGCGTTCTTATTGGATCATCTTTTAAGACAGCTGGTCTAAATAATAGACCTCGCATTAAACAAGATTTTTAAGAGGAAAAAACTGAAGATGCTGCTGAAATGTAAATATCTGTTCACCAATCCTAGCTACCCACACACTATGCCTCAATCAGACATCAATTATTGGATGGTGAAACGGTCACACAACCCAATACTTAGAATATTCAAAATTCTTAAACAAGGCAACAGGAACAATCCTGGTAGGTGGGGAGCTAGTAATGATTAAAGGGTAATATGCAGTCACTATGGGGTAGACCCAGACCTATGTGCTGGTTACGTTAGATCGCGTAGCGTATTTACGCTATCGTAAGTACTATGTACTCCCCCGGGCACTCCCATCGGACGGACTTTTGCTGATTTACGACTACCAAACCCTACCTTAACTGCGCGTAACCGCACACATACATAGCCTCCTGACGGACGTAACTGCCTAACCCGGCGCACACTGTACAATATAAAGGCCTCCCTCAACCTCCGGCACGTAGTTACGGCTAGTGTATGGTTTGGCAAGCCCCTTCGCACGTAGATAAGACAATGTTACGACCGCCCAGAGTTACGTGTCGTAACATATGCCGTGCGCATGCGCCGAACGTACAAACAGCCGAAATTGACACTAGCAGCTACCGTATCTTCGCTGTCGTACGTAGGTCTGGATCTGACCCTATGTGATGTCCCTGGTGAGCGCAGCATTATCTAAATCATCAGAAACAGTGCGCAATTGTCTTAATAGTTATATTCCCTCAGACAATTGTCAATATTTTCTTACTATGGGGAGGAGGGATGTCCGATGTTAATTCAAATATTTAATACTTTCCTAAACAATTTCTAGCATATGATTTGTTCCCTCCCTGAAACACGGACCAATCAGTGAGGAGGAGGAGGAACACTATGCAACGATGTCATCATTTACCTGGCTTCTCTTCCTGTAATCGCACAGTGACTCGCACTCCGGCTTGCAGCTGCTTGTCGATCTGTACCTCCTACCAAGACATGAGAAGCAATGAGGGCACATACCAGCAAAGCTGCAAATCACGACTGGCCAAGCCGTCGCTCTGTAGGTACTAAGAAACTACAGGTCCCATCATGCCCACTTGGCTATACCTCTTTTGTCAGAGCATTCTGGGAAATGTAGTTTCCCAGCACCAGCAGACAGGTTTGGCCAAGCCTGACGTAGGTTATATCTTGTACAGCTTATCAGTAGCTGGCACACGTCATACTCAGTGCATGTTTATGAATCAGTAATTCCAGGCCGTATGTAGTACCTTGCGCATGCCGCAGTTCACAAATGAGCCTTTCCCGGATTTCGTTGGGCGATCTAACACAACCCCTTCCCGGTACTCGGATTCTTCATCTATTCTCACATGGTGCGGGCTGTCCAGGGGATTGAGGAGCCCTGCAATAGGTACCACATGTGACAATGAGATCACTGTTGTACCATACAAGGATAACGTCTTGTCACAATCTAGTGTATAATTACCTGCAAACTGCAAGTCCGGGTGTTTGGGGAAGAAGGATTTTCTTAAATACCTATGGAAAAAAAAGACAGGGACTTAACAGCAGCCAATGTGTAGCTACTCCTGATTGTGAGATTAGTGTATTTATTACATATATTGCGCTACAATTCACCCCTATTCTCAGAATCTTTTAGGAAATCTCAGTCATGACGAATGTTGACGTCATTAGTTATCACAACAGGGTTCCAGCAGTTGCAAAAGGAGATGCCTAAAACAACTGCAATGGTTTTTCAAATGGTCATAGGCTGAATAATAAATAAACACCCCCTGACTGTACAATGGCCCGTCCCCTTTAGATGCCTAGGTTTCGTTTATTTGCATTTGCCTGATTTCTAGGCACGCACAACGAAAAATCTGCCCCTCCGTGTGTAAATGGCATCATCAGAGCGTACATCGGTGACAAGGCAATAACGATAACGGGCTGGATTCTGAGCTCCAACTCCACTGCGGTAGGAACCCACGTTGGATCACTGTTAGCAGATCGTTGTGCGATCCTAAGTTCTGTATGTGTGAGTGACATCACTCTCCTCGCAAGTACAGACTTCCGAATGCAAAAATGGTGCCTCACAGCGCTGAGGTCATGAGTTCAATTCCCGGACATGCTTTATCTGTGTGGAGTCTGTATGTTCTCCCTGTGTCTATGCGAGTTTCCTCCAGATGCTCCTGTTTCCTCCCACACGCCAAAAAGATGCTGGTAGATTAATTGGCTGCCAACTAAATTAAAACTAGTATGCGTGTGTATGTATGAATTTAGGGACCTTAGTTTTGTAGCGCCAATAGGGGCAGGGACTGATGTAAATGCCTAATGTTCTCTGTAAAGCGTTGCAAACAATTTGTAGCGCTATATAAATAAGCGTTAACAATAATATTACCGAGTGTCACTGCACTTCTCTCTCCTCTCCCTGAGATCTTATATTTTACCTTACTGTCTGTGCTCTATTCTTCATTTTCTATTGAACTGTACTATGCTGTTTAGTTCCTGTTCCCGTATGTCTGGTTTTTTTTTGTGGATCCTTATAAATAAACGTTAATAATAAATAAATAGAAAAAATAGGTGGTCTTCTGCTGGGACAGCCACCAAAATACCATTTCAGTGTCATTCAGTGATGCACTGAGAGAGTTCGGAGAAACATACCAATCAAACGAGGGTCCCAGTAGGATTGGCAATAGATCTTGTCCAATCAAAAGTTCCCTTCACAACTCACCTTTACACAAATAGTGTTTGGATACATGGCAAAAGGAATACACAGCAGCCAATCATGATTATTAAGAGTGCAGCCATTGCCTACAGGAGACTCATGCAAAAAAAAAAAAAATAGTGGCATCCCTGAGGCATTAGGTACAGCACACCAGTCTCCATGATAATCCTAGCCATACAGATAAGCTCCGGATTCATGGACCACAGGTCTGCTGTGACAGAGAGTCAACTTTATCATTTTGTCTGTAACTTTCATTCGCATATGTAAGCAGTTAATAATAAATGCATCTATGTATTGGGGAGGGGGGGGTTGATTGGCACCACTGGCACCTATGTACTTACTGAGGGCATTCCAGGTATTGCAGTATACGTGCCAGCTGCACACAGGCCTGTCCTTTCTTCCCAACACCCTCAAAACTCCCCTCCACGGTTCTGAAATGAAAAGGACATAGAGCACCAATAGGAAGAGACGCAGGCCGCAGCATAAGCTACAGTTGATATATTGCACTTACTTTGAGCCTTCTCCCATCTCATCAAAGATCACAACCTCGTCCACACAGAAAATGGTGCATGCTCGCGCAATCTGTCCGGCCAGGTACGTCCGTAACTCAGGTGACTGTGCGTTATCCATTATAGAACCTGGCAATGCCACACTCAAAGTGTACTGACGACCTGATGAAAACAAAGTGTAAAGGATAAAGTAATCAAGACTTTAGGAGCCTGACCCCTCCCCAATATAGCTGCTGCACACTGTTCAAATGACAGGAGTGTCTTTATACAGACCTCCTGTGTACACATATAGCAGGTGGATAGGGACTCACCTACAGGAGGTGCCTTTTTCGCTGGGCAGTTGATCTTAACCCAATATAGCTATATTGTGAACTAAACCTCCTTTTTATGTATGTGCTGACACATAGTGTTATATAATGTTTGTATGGAACGCCGGACCTCTCTTTTGTTCCTTGTAGTGACCAGAGAAACGACCTTGCGACTCCTTTTCCCAACACCCATCTGCTGAAGCTCCCATCAGTGTCATACACAGAGATCCAGCCAATCATCAGCAAATGAAATAACCTTCAGTGATTTATCATAGTACGGGTAAAGCATTCTACAAGGAGCTGTGGTATAACGCAAACAAATTGCTCCAATAGTCATTAAAACACTTGAAATAAAAATTCAGGTCATACCATTCCCAGTCTTTTTCCTTTCTTGTTCCTGTTGCTCTTGTTGCTGCAGCTGCTGAGCTTTCTCTAGTTTTCTGAGCAATTTCTCTTCTTTCCATTTTTTACGTTGCTCTTTTCCTATAATTCACAAAATGTATAGTAGTCAGATGTACCGAAAAGTGGAATGACATCAAATAGAGGTTAACAGATGGCAATTCTTACTTTGCTCCTTTTGCTTCCTCCAGTCTATATTACCATCACCTTCCTGGAATAAAAAATGTGCAGTCGAAATCAACAAATGCATTGATAATGTGTAAGTAATATAATATGATGTGCGTTGTCCTCTAAACCAGTGCTCCTCAACCAGTGTGCAACGGGATGTTGCCAAGTGTGCAGCTGTGCAATGCTTCCAACAGGAGAAAAAGCACTGGAAGACCTTGCCTTAAGGAAATAAGGGGATACTGGGGAGGCTGCAGATACATCAATGCGGAATACTGGAGAGCTGGAGATGGCTGCAGATACATGAATGGGAACTACTGGGGAGGCTGCAGACACATGATAGGGGCTACAGGGGAGGCTGCAGACACATGATGGGGGCTACTGGGGAGGCTGCAGACACATGATGGGGGCTAACATAGTTAAATTAGTTATAGCTGTGATTTTTAAATTTATCAAATAAAAAAATAACAATTGTAATTTCTGTGCATGCACTTTATAATTCCTGCTTAGTTTTTACTTTGTAATTCCTGCTCTTTGTATATTTAGCTTTTGGTGTGCCACGGAATTCTAGGAAGGGCTTAGGTGTGCCACGGAATTCTAGGAAGGGCTTAGGTGTGCCACGGAATTCTAAGAAGGGCTTAGGTGTGCCGAGGGTGAGAAAAGGTTGAGGAGCACTGATCTAAACCATATCTAGTCCCAGCGTGTAATGATAGCAAATTGGAAGTTGTTGCTCTTCAGCCATTGTGGACCTACATCTATAAACATACAATAAGCTTATATGGTCTGGATCCAAATTTAGTAGTTGGGGCAGTTTTCTGCATGCAGAAAACGGATGGATTCTTAATAAGCGCGTGTACTCTCTACCGACTTCTGTATCTTCATAATCCATATTTCTGTGTTTGAAATCGTTACGAGGAAAGGGCAGCAGGCTTAAAGCATGTGTACAGGGTGGGACGTATTTAAATTGCACAGTAAGGGCTTCGCTAATCCCTTTACGCATAATGCTCATTTTCTGTGGGGCCAGTGCGGGTAAAATTAAGGTAGGGTGGCGGAAAGTGCTTAAGTGTTTTCCCCTTGCATTTATGCAAATTATAAGCGCACAGCGACCTAATAGTCGTCCTCATATCCACTGTTATATCTGACTCTGGTCCCACATGTTCAAATTGTATGACCGTCTCTTTTTTCCCTGAAATTCTTTTTAAACATATTACTTTATTGACATTATTTAAGTAGGAACATGGAAATAGGATGGATGGATAGATAGATAGATAGCTCTGCAGCTGTTGTTAATTGAACTGCAACTCCCATGAGTTTGGGATGATGGAGTTTGTAGTAGCTCAAGACCAGCTATAGCGAGCCCGTGCTGCCCCTCATGTGACATTAATCCCCGTCAATATCTATCTATCATCTTACCAGTTGCAGTCTCGGCCTCTTTTCCGCCATGCTGAAGCCACGTGGTATGAACGCTTCCGCTTTACTGCACGTCCCCTAGCAACAGTGGCGTTTGACCTGCGGTGACATTCGCGGTCACATGACGCTCAGGCAGACGCCGCGTCACGTGATCTCGTGCTCCGGCCGATGTGGTTGTATCATCATGTGAGACGTGACGTCACGTAAGGGCCAGGCTGCAGATTTTTAGGACAGGCCTTAAATATTATCATTATCTGTATGAACACACACTGGTGTTTAGCCTGATTCATAGTAGAAGGAGGGGGTTTCTTATTATACATAAACATTGTCATTTATTAATATGTATGTGCTCAGTACTAGGTCATATATTGTGATAAATAATTGTCTGTGTTTATTATTATATGTATAAAAATATTTTTTATTGAAGGGTTTTAATGGGTTGGTCCTAAAAATACATATTTTATTGGAAAATAAACTAAATATAAATATATATAAATAGGTATGCGGTTATTGTTAACAATAGTTTGGTAGTAGAAGTTGGTGATTACGTAGGGGAGTAGAAAAGAGGCATGGCTGGCTGGCTATCTATCTATCTATTTATCTATCTATCATAGAATAAAAGAAAAGCTGACATGAACATGAATGGGTAAGGTGGTCACTGCTAATACCAGCACTTGTATAATCTTAATCAACGTCATACCATCTTCCTGCTGGAAAGTTGTGATGACTGCAGCATTTGGTCATGAGAGTGCAATGCTGGGTTCACGGCTATGCAATTCTCTGGATTGTCACACGATGCAACAATATTTTGAGTGTGTCCGCTCCCACGAGCTTGATTTGTAGTGATAAGAGAGGTCATGTTGGATGTTTTGGTTTTATTTTACCCTTCTAAAAATCACAATCACTGATGGTATGATGTAGGACAAATGTGTGTAGTGTGTACACAGATAACAACTGCCTGACTCTTCTGGCATCTCCTATGCAGCATAGGCAGATATCTGTACTGTGTGTATGGAGTCAGGTTTGTTTCAGCAGATGGTTAGTAGAGACGATGATCTCACATATGCTGATAAATTGGTATAGGGTGTACACATAAATTGGCATAATCATCCGGACTTGATGAGTGTATGACCGGCTTAATAGTTGGTGTGAATTGTAGAATTTTTTTTACATCTCAAGAATATTTTGCTTTAATAAAAATATCTTTTTAATGTTGACTGAATTGGAGAAAAGTCATTTCAAATCAGTTCTTTGATGAAGCTGGTGAGTGCACTCTTATATGTCCTGATCGGTATACTGTACCACTGGGATCTTTTTCTTTGTAAAGAAAGAATCCCTGGAATCTGAAGTTGCTTTGGAATATATTTTTACTTTTTTGTTTCTACATATGAGTGGACTACTCATTCTAAACAGTATTTGTGGATTACATTTCTTAGCTACATGCACTAGATTTTTTTTCTTATTCATCTTTGTGAAGACAGGTCTAAAATATACCAAAAGCTATAATGGGAAAGTGTCAAAATTGTAGCCATTCATCCAGGTTTATGCTCTGATGAAGTTTGTGTATTTTATGCTGCCTGTTTTGTCTTTATTCTTTCCGTCACTAGGTGAAATAAAGTTCTTGAATACCAAATATTAAGGTGAGGTGTGAGTTATGTCATTGTCTTATGCTCAAAGCCAGCTAAGTGATGGGAACTGCAATCCGCCTTGTGACTGAAAGCAGAAATTGATTAAGTTGCTCTTCTTTCTTCCTTCATCCCCTCTAAATAATATCTTTTTTCATACGTCCATCTACAGCATACTATTAATATACCCAATAAGATGTCGGGATGCCCTAGATCTGTGTTCTGACAACGTCGCATTTCCTCCTGCAATTTATCACCCAGCCATGAGAGGGTGCTACCACACTGGTGCCTAATATTACCACCATTTACATTTATGCACCTTTTCTAGTGTGCTATACAGCAAAAATCACCACATAAATAGGTTTTCCAATGCAAGAGAACGGTTCAGTTAGGGAAGTTGAAGAATAAAAGCTTAGTTTAATAAAAGCTGCAGTTTTAATACTAATAAATGGGACCAGGGAATGGTGTTCTCTACATTCAGAAGACCGAAGCACCACCGGTAACACGCACTGTTACAGATATAGGTGATTCTGCTGTGTGCAATGTTAGGGTAGATGCTAGATCCAAATGAGCTAAAGGACCATTGATGATGTCATGACCATGTGACACCACTATACCAATAGGCTGGAGCCAAGTAACCAGAAGGAGCAACTAACACAGTGTTCGTGTAGGCACAAATAGCATTATCCATGTTTTCCTTCCCTTAGATGGCTACGGGATTGGTCTTCATTTCATTCATTCATACTGTTCCTGTTATTTCTCTGATAATTAAATACAATGACGTCATTTTCATTGTTTATCGTTTATTCTCAATGCCTAGCTATGATTGCATCCATTTCACAAAACACAGCCCAGAAGTATTTTACCCTGTGACAACAATATAAATAATACTACCAGGTGATACAAACATATATTTCCTAGGCAGAAAGAGAGTGCTGAATATTCCCAGGCCAGAGTTATGTACAGAAAGAAATATTCACACCATCTAAGGCGGTTCAAATGACCAACCAGCTAACTTTGAAAAAACACCCCTAAAATTCTACAGAAGTCTTATCAATTAGGGATAATTGCTGGTAATTACTGGATGCAGAATTAGTCTGGAGATTGGCGGTTACTCATGTCCCTTCAGCGCTGCAGACTCGCCTCTCCATTTCCGTAGAATTTTCTCAGCAGCTTCTAGCGTCGCATCCTCCTAAACACACAAATCACAGGTCAGGTGTAACAGGAACTGTCAGCCTGGCTGCAATTACCGTATATCAGAGAACTAACGAGGCTTCCAATACCTCCTTCATAAAAAGAATGATAAAGTTACTTTTGGCACTCTGAGTGTTGTGAACTACACTTCCCATCATGCTTTGCCAGATCCCAGCTATGCCTTTGCTGATGGAGCATGCTGAGGGATGTTGCCCAGATCAACCAATCAGATTCTAGTAGACGTTCTCTAGCAAGTAATAGGAAAGTGATAGCTAGAATCTGATGGTAGCTATGGGCAACATCAATAAATATAGTCCCTGGAGTGTTGAGGTTGTATTAGGGATTCATTTCATTAAAGGATCAAATACTAGACAAGTGTAAATGGGTGAATGAAGGTCTAGCCATCAGCATAGGAAAATCTTCTTTATTGATAGAAAATTCCTTAACATATGACATACATATGACATACATATGACATACCAAAATCTGAACATTTACCAGAAGTCTGTCAAGAAACGGGCGGATGGGGAGATTAAAGTTGCCCTGGAAAAGCCACCCAATACAAAAGGCATCCAAGTGACCACTATCAAATACAGAAAGCATTCTAGTGACCACTATGAAATACAGAAAGCATCCTAGTGATCACCCACCAGCACAGAGAGCATCCTAGTGATCACCCACCAACACAGAAAGCATCCTAGTGATCACCCACCAACACAGAGAGCATCCTAGTGATCACCCACCAACAGAGAGAGCATCCTAGTGATCACCCACCAACACTGAGAGCATCCTAGTGATCACCCACCAACACAGAGAGCATCCTAGTGATCACCCACCAACACTGAGAGCATCCTAGTGACCACTTACCAATACAGAGAGCATCCTAATGACCATTTACCAATACAGAGAGCATCCTAATTATCACCAATACAGAGAAAATCCTAGTAACCACTTACCAATACAGAGAGCATCCTAAAGATCACCCACCAATACAGAGAGCATCCTAATTATCACTTACCAATACAGAGAAAACCCTAGTAACCACTTACCAATACAGAGAGCATCCTAAAGATCACCCACCAATACAGAGAGCATCCTAATTATCAC
>WWET01005612.1:38436-71472 GCA_011038615.1 Limnodynastes dumerilii
CCGCTAATTGTTAACAGTAAAAAAAAAAAAAATTGTTACAAACTTACCGCCCCAGGGGTATTCAGGACCACTGGAAACACTGGCAACACTGCTTCTTCATCCGGAGGGACAGCGCACCGGAGCGCACAGCCTGTCGCAGGACGCATAGACCCTAATGCCATCGCCGCAGGCTCCATTATGCGCATAATGGAGCCTGCGGCGATGGCATTAGGGTCTATGCGTCCTGCGGCAGGCTGTGCGCTCCGGTGCGCTGTCCCTCCGGATGAAGAAGCAGTGTTGCCAGTGTTTCCAGTGGTCCTGAATACCCCTGGGTCGGTAAGTTTGTAACAATTTTTTTTTTTTACTGTTAACAGTTAGCGGTAATATTTTTTTAATTAGCGGTATTTAATGTCTTTTATTTTTTAAAGGGGGCAGTAATTGTTTAGCATTTTTTAGGGTAGGGGCCGGCCCTATATTTTATTAATGTGCTAGAAGGGGTATGTGTTTGTCACAAGTGACAGGGCATGCTGGCACTTGTGGTTCTCCAAGTGCTAGCATGCCCTGCCATCCCTGGGCATGCTGATGATTGTAGAACTACAACCATCAGCATGCCCTATACTTGCACATGTTGTTATTTTTTTTTTCCCCTTTCCGACGCTAGAAACAGATTTGTTTACTGTTGCCATAGCAACAGTAGACAAATCTGCACCAATAAGGAGGCAAAGTGAAAGACCCGGGTTGAAAACAACCCTGGTCCTTTCACATTACCTCCCTTCCCGGGTTGGACCCGGGAAAAACCCTTCTTTTTTCCCGGGTTGAAATCCCGGGTCTTTTGACCCGGGTTTACCGGAAGTGACCCTTTCACATCACCACCAAATACCCGGGATTTTTCTGAGACCCGGGTTTTTGACGAAAATCCCGGGTATTTGGTGGTGATGTGAAAGGGGTATTAGGGAGACCCAGAGTGCAAAATAAGAGGACCATTTTGAGAACTTAGTTCTCAGTTTTTGTTTTTTACATACTAGAGAATGTCAGCTAGAATCTGATTGGTTGCTATGGGCAACATCTCCACTTTTACAAATCCGCAGCTTAGTAAATCTGGCCCTTCGTGTGCTAAGATTAGATTTTTTTTTTTAGACAACAAATATAAAACATTAAAAAGGTACAAAACGTTTGCAAAAACACAGAGCAAATAAAACTTCCAGGACAGGTCTTGATCCTACCGAGACTCACCAGATATTTTCATCCACTCCATCCAGCCTCCGGGCCTGTACCTGCTTTGCCATCCCGTCCTGTAGGGGGGTAGAGGAAGCATAAAGTGTTGAGAACCAGCTCTGAATACCCCTTTTCTGGGACAGCCAAGGACAGCTCCCTGCCCAGGGGAGAGATGAACCGTCCCCCCTCCCTCTCCATACAGAACCTGACAAAAAGAGGAAAGTCTGGACTTTGTTCCTAATTAGGGTGAAAGAATGTGAGCACATTCCGGCAGTCAGGATGTCTCTGCTAGACTGTGATCGCTTGGGTGCTGTCCATAACGGAACACGGGTGCTGGGGTTTTGAAAGGACACCTTATGGATCGATGTGTGACCATCAGATCTGACCTAGAGGCCAAAGACTTCTATATGACGGTTAATCAATAACAAACCAGACTGATAGATCTGGGGAAAAGAAAATGTATCAACGCAGAACCAATACTCAATCCTTAGAGTTGTCAATGGTTCCAAATACCAGTAACAGTCCCATTTTGTGTATCCCCCCCTTTAAATATATCCATTTTAGTACTGACCAGACTGAAGTAAGTGCTTGAACTTAGTTACTCCTGGGCTAAACCATGGTGATTGCAGGGGAGTCATATTTCATCTGTTGCAAACAGTATTAGAGTTGAGAGGTGATGTTTTCTATCCCAAGTCTAAATAACAGTGTGATAGTAAAGCTGGTCAGTATCTGTGTGCAGTAAGCAATTCAAAGATATATCTCTGCATGCACAGAATACAATTACCTTGACTCCCCCTGCAATCAACATGGTTTAGCCCAGGAGTAACCAAGTTCAAGCACTTACTTCAGTCTGGATCCAGTCCATTATTCTGTTTGTCAGATGAAGGTCTTACAGTTAATAGTTCCTAGATCCATAGTAATTGCACTGTGCTCAGAGTGCAGCACCAATGGGGATCTGATATCAGATCCTTTTCAAAGAACCTTTGCCGCAATAATATGAACGCCCACAAGGTGGCGCTATGCAGAAATAGTAATAGGTGCTGTGAAGATTGTGCATCAGTACACACTGAAGTTTTCTCCAGACATCAATATCGTGTAAAATTAGAAACTCACAATCACGCGATGTCATAAAGTTTCAGGCGATTCTATAGCATCGTATGTGCCCTGCTTTACTTAAAATGGGGATGGATCAGACACCTGTGCATAGAGCTCGCCTATACTGAACAATTATAATACCTCCCACTAGCGCTCACACACGTCCCACGTATGAAAATCAGTAAAGAAGTCTGGATGTGGAGGTACCAGATCCGTACTGATCTCTCTGTAATGTAGACACCCGCATTTATATAAAATATAAGGAGCTGGACCCTTATATGCAATCAGATACCCGTGCAAAAGATTCTAATAGATCCGCAAGCACTAGGCCACAATAAACAGACATTGGCCACAACATACAGACATTGTGTGCACTCCTTTTTACCACTCCCATAGATGGGCTTCTTACAGCCAGCACCGACATAACCAAGAGGCAACACCGACTTGCAAACTCAGCCCAGCCAGGGTCAGAACAAGGGGGGCAAGGATGAAATTGCCCTCCTCCCAAAATGTAAAGGAGGCGCCATCCAGGGGAGAGCAGGGAGGCACCGTGTAAGTCTGATATTCCAAAATTTAAGTCATATAGACTCATCGGTAATGTTCCGGCCAGCAATAATGAAGTACACTGTATGTATAGCTGGCTGCCGCATTACTGATGAGTCTTTATGACTGAAATGCCAGCATTCCAGTAATAGAGACTTGCAGAGTATCACAAGCCAGCACGGTCCCCTTTTTTCCCTCTTCCTTCTCCTCCCTCGTAACATATATGTTACAGTGTACTTAATTATTGCTGGGCAACAGATCACTGATATGTCTACATGATTGAAATGCAGGCATTAGTTAATTTTAGAGCTGGTTATGATGAGGTTAGTGTTTCAATACATAATAACAGCACGCCCTGCACCTTTCACCTTTACACAATGAAGGATGATAACACACCTAACAATTATTGAATGGATTATAAATTGTGGCCAATGTCAGATTGCTCCGGTGCACAGATAATTACTATACATCTTGCTTCTAGGAGCAGGATACTTACATAAATGCAGTTGGCAGTAGAGGTGCGGAGCTTCTGTCTGTTAGATAATTGTCTATGTGCAATCAGCATGCCCTCAGCCCATCGCCTTCTCGTTATGCTCATCGCTGACGGCATTGTGTCGAAAGGCTGAAGATACACAATGGTATCTACTTCAGAAGGTTAACACATAATCAGAGACGGCTGCTGTGTATTGTCTTGTCAATTCTACCCCATTTGGGCCAAAAGAGGGTTTTATGCCATATATCGTGTCATCGCTCCCCAGCACCACTGTTTAGTGCTGTGATTGAGTTGTGACGCAGAGGGGCAGGGCTTGAAGATGCGTTTGACTGTAAATTCCGGCATCCTGACTCTGACTCCTCCTTTATAATGCTGTCAATATCGTTATGCAAACGCACACGCAAATTCTCACGCATTTCACCCTTTTTAGAATTA
Source organism: Limnodynastes dumerilii (assembly GCA_011038615.1). Lineage (NCBI taxonomy): Eukaryota > Metazoa > Chordata > Amphibia > Anura > Limnodynastidae > Limnodynastes > Limnodynastes dumerilii. The sequence goes on from WWET01005612.1 coordinate 42,197, forward strand.
CTAACAATGGGCCAGATCCAGAACAACGCTTGTGAGCGAATTTACGCATGGCAGAGATGTAAAATCGCGTTTTAGTAAGTACTGCGCATGCGCACCATAGAAAATACGCTCCGTCACGTAGCGTAAATGTGAACGTATGGGCCATTCACGTGTCGCGTAAATCCTTACGTGTGGGCGTGCCAATTTTACGTGAGTCTAAAATACGTCTGAAATACGCTATGTAGGCGGGGGTTTGTATTTAAAGTGTACAGTATGGGCGTGCTTAGCTGCGTAAATACGTGTTGCCCATACGTACGTGTGCGGATCACTGCGGTTACATTGGCAAAAGTTAAGGTAGGGTTTGGAAAGCGGATCTTGGACAAAATACGTACATTCAAGGGACGTGCCAAGTGTAGTGTATAGAAGGTACGCACGCGAAAATACGCTACGCAAGGAAACGTATTGCAAGTGGAGTTCTGGATCTACCCCAATGTCGCTTGCGACAGATGGGCTGTGTTGCAATTGCAAGCGTGCAAGTCTTGGTATTACAAGCGTTAATATGGTGCAAATGAATAACGGTGGATTCCGTCCCAAGCCCATGAAGATGTCAACCACTCCACCCCCACCCCAGATCTCCTGAATGGGAGACATAAAACGTATGGTCTAAGTACCTGAGCTTTACACAAGACTGTTATTGGCAGCAATGCCAATATAATAACCCTAGCACAAGATAGCAATATCATAGAATTTATCTCCTACAGAACACTTGGCAGTGTGCCCCATCTGTGAACTGTTTGCACTGCAGATTAAGGCAAACCCTGGTAAATACATTCTGTTTGGCATACCAGATAACTATTTAGTCAAGAGGTAGGATGAACAACTACAAAAATGCAACATTGAGGGGGCAGATTTACTGCAATTTCTGGTCTATGCTATTTCAGAGAATTTACATTGCAGATTTTATCTCGCATCTCAAAGATGCATATTAAAATCAGCTCATTTTGGCTACCGTAATAGACAGGGATAGGCTCATTTTGAGCTTATTCCCATATTCACGGTCAATTAAATCTGCACCTGAGTGGGAGAAAGGGTATAGATTGCAATAAACGGATCATGCCACCATTGCCTAGTCATGTCCACTTCATAGGGACCAGGGGGAGTTGGGCCTTTGCCCTGGTGGTGAGACCCATTTTTGGTTGGGACAGTGGGCAACCTGATTTTTTTACCCCAATTCCAAATGAGTTCCACTATGCATGGTATATAGCAGGCCTGGCCAACCAGGTGTTGTGCAACTACAACTCCCAGCATGCCTGTCAGGGATCAGCTATTGCCTGTGCAGTCAAAGCATGCTGGGACTTGTAGTTAGTGTCTCCACACAGGTTGGCCAGGCCTGGTATATAGGAAGAAGTGACCCACCGACGTGAGTTGCTGCGGATACCAGCCGCAACGTACACAAGCACAGCGCCCCCAGTCGGTGGCTGATACAAACTACAGTTAAAAATTGTGCATCATTTCCCCTCAATCCACAACTAATGAGAAAGAGAGCGGAGCATACATACAATCTGGACTCCGGGGCTCGCGTCCTTACCAGCCCCTTAAAGGACAGTAATGACACTCAGTACCAGGGACAAAAATGGCCGCAAGGCGTCCTGTCAGCCAGCCCTCTCACTAAAGTGCTGGTCCCACAGACAGACAGACAGGCAAACGACCCGCCCTCCACTGCCGGATACCGGCTCCCAGACCCAACCCCCGGGATACCACCGGGCTGCTCCCGGGACCAGGCGTCACTTCCGGGGAGGGAATGTGGAGTCCTGCGGCTGCGAGGGATACAGCGGAGGGGGGACCGGCCACATACCGGGAGACAAGGTGAGGGGGTGCCGGGGAGATGGGACTGGGTCACCCTCCCTGCCCTTACACCGGGTGTATAAGTGGCTGTATTGTTGGGGGGGATGTATGTATGTGTGTGTGTGTATATGTAGGGATGTATGTGTGTGTATGTAGGGATGTGTGTGTATGTAGAGATGTGTGTGTGTGTGTGTGTGTAGGGATGTGTGTGTGTGTGTGCATATGTAGGGATGTATGTGTGTGTATGTAGGGATGTGTGTGTGTGTATGTAGAGATGTGTATATATATATGTGTGTGTGTATGTAGAGATGTATGTATGTGTGTGTGTGTGTGTGTGTGTGGATGCAAGAGGCGTGACCCTACTGTATAAACAAAAAGATGGGATCTTATGTAATATATATATATATATATATATATATATACACACATACACATCAGTTCACTACAAAATAACCCATAACCCCTGTCTGACTGGTCCTACACTAATTATAAACTTGCACACTACTGTACTGCAAATATAACATTATTGCTATGTGTAGAGTGCTGTGTCTTTGGTGTATCTCAGGGATGGGATGTTATATGGAGCCTAGAGCTGTATAACTTGGCACCTTTTTGCATTGATGTCATATGTGTGTGTTATGGCTTGTTATACTTGTATAAGATGTCATGGTGTTACTTATATACTAGGGATCTTTTTTTTTTTATTCAGTTATATGCTTTGAACCTTTACCCCCTCATATAAAGTATAGGGGCTCATGGCTCATGTATATGTAAACGAAACAATACAGCACAGGCTCCTCTGCAATCGGGCATTATGGCAAGGTCAGAGACACCCATAAGATGCCTTACAATACTCTACTAATGGCATAATGTGGGGAGTGCCATTTACTTAGTATGGGATCAGGTCAGGTACCACTTAGCAGATCATGTAGACACAAACCCATTATTTTTCTTTCCATTTTTTATTTCTCTATATATTTTTGTAGGGATTTTAAAGGTATATTTTCTATATGTTGCCTTTGACTCCCAAGTTATTTTATTAAATATGCTCTTTTGCCCTTCGGTATTGCCCCTGCTTAAACTACAAGTGCGGTGGCTAGCTCCTTACAGCCTTGCCCATTTGTCACAAGTACTACTAGACAGTGGTCCGAGTGCCATGAATGGTACTAATACCACTGGTTGATCACCCCTGGTATGAATTAATACAATAGCTCCGATACAGTTGAAAAGTCTAAAGTCATACCCCCAGAACATTATATGGCCAATGAATAGCCACTGTAATATTTGTGCCCCACTGCAAAGGCTGAGCAAAAGAAGCCCTGCTTTAGGTAATCACATGACCACCCGGCTGAAAAGATGGTGGTCCAGAGTACCACCAGAGAGCCGTTCCTTGCTAACCTTTGGCCTATCTTTCCCAACAGGATACCAATTCCCAGCCACTCCTTGCTTACAGTACAATGACTACAGCCTCCAAAATGTATTACCATGTATAGATAAAAAACACCATCCACCTTGATGACTTGAAGTGTTTAATGCCTTTTCTTTTTGTTTTTTTCCTTTATTTTGTAGGTCTAGCTGCTCCCATGGAGTTAAGGACCTATGAATATTGCTGTATCATTAACACATTACGCCTGTGGTTTCACACCCAGCCTGAGCATAGATAGCATTGCCTCCATTATAAGGTGAGTGGTCTCAGCTCTGCGGTGCTCTCAGTATGGGTAATACTAACGACCAGGCTCCTGTGGGTCTTTTTATACTTCCAGCTGACTCAGCGGTGGCCCAGGTCACGCCACACCTTCCTCACCGCCCAATGAGAGTTCTTCTTGTACGTCTGCCAAAATACTGGAACGTCTTGAAATGACTGCTAATTTCTAACTATGGTGATTAAAAAGTTGCCATCGTAGTATCTGGCAGAATCATTTCATTATCCTGTAGTAATGCTCTTCTGGATTAATTCTAATGAAATTGTTAGGCAATTGCACTTTTTTATTTTCTTATTTTTTCATTGTTTATTCAGAGATGCGTTTTTTCAAACGTCCGCAATTATACGCACGCACGTGGCAAGCCAACACCCATGACACTACCCTCTCACGGCCGTGCTATCGTAGACTCCATAGAGCACCTCTAACGTTACGTGTGTACTTGCGTGCATATATGTATGCCGTACGTTCGATTCTAGGTAACCGCCCCCTCAAAGACTCATTTAAATGCCTCCGCCCACCCTCTTTCACGTAACTTTTCAGGTACATATTTCAACCCCGCCCCACCGTACGTATGTTTCCAAGTGCGATTCAAATGTCGGTGCTTAAAGCACTTCTGTGCGTATACTCTACGTAACTTCCGTAAAAAAAAAGTTACTAAACATGCGCAGTTAAAACATACCTAAAAATACGCACGCAAGTTCGCGTGAAAACGGATCTGTGAATACGTCCCTATATGTTTAGTGACTCTTGTTTTAGAACACAGCACGACCTATATTTGGATGTGTTCTGAAACACTTAAGCTGGCCATACACTACAACGATTATCGGTCCCAGCAGGGGGTGGGCCGATAAACGGGACGATTTCCCGCAAGGGAAATGTCCTGTTTTCGGCACCATACACCTCCTCTGCTGAGACCGATAATCCTAGCAGAAGAGGGGAGGGGGGAGGCAGCGCTCTCTATGGCGCTGCTGCAGAGCCATGTGCAAAGCTGCTCTGACATGCTTAAAAGTATACCTTCAAAGATGTCAGAGCAGCATAGTGCATAGATCTGCAGCAGCGTCTATTGCAGGGAGTAGTACAGACAGGGATCTACCGAATCCGCGCTTCACACAGCACGGGTTCGGTTGGTTCCTTTCTGTACTATTCCCTGCAATAGACCCTGCTACAGATCTATGCACTATGCTGCATGACAGCTTTGAAGGTAGACTTCTAGCGGTAAGAGCAGCTTTACACATAGATCAGCAGCAGCGTCTATTAAAAGGATACGGAGCCATTCAGCTTGCTGATTGGCTCCCTTAAAATATCATTTTAAAAGAGCGTTTCTGGTGCGTTTATTTGACGTTTCAAAAATTGATCTGTACCATACACTAGAGCGATTATTTGCCCGATCACCCGATAATTGGGAAATCGGGCCGATAATCGTCTTGTGTATGGCCAGCTTTAGGACAAGTAATCGTCTTGGTGCGTGGATGAAAGGCATTTAGATGCGACCCAGCTTGGCTGTGTCTCTCCATCTCACTAACAGAAATGAATGGTCATTTTATGCAGCCAGCACAGGACAATAGTGGCATTATAGCAAGTGTGACGTTTTATGGCAATTAATGCATTTTATACTTTATCATGCAGAGATTACACTTGTGATGATAAGTGGGTGGTATGAAGAGAAGGCTATATGAATGCACAGTCCATAAAGGGAATAATGGTTACTTTATATATGAATATAAACTTTTGAAACTTTATTTTCCCATAAAGTATAGCCGACATTTCGGTCTCCCTAAGGTTTTGAATAACAATCGCTTTATTCACGTATCGCCATGAAGGACCGAAATGTTGGCTATATTAAAGTTTAAAACAGTTGAATATAGTGGGGTAGATCCAGACCTATGCGCTTGAAACGTTTCATAGCGTAGCGTATTTACGCTAGTGTACTTTTTAGGCACTCTCCTCTCATGTACGTACTTTGGCCATTTTACGCTTCCCAAACCCTACTTTAACTTTACACCGTGTAAGTACTGACGGACGTATAGGCCTCACGTACTTACGAGACTAAGCACGCCCATACTGTACGATTTAAATGCCTCATCCCGCCTCCGAAGCGTAATTAGGGGTTTCGTAGGGCAGGCACGCCCCTTCGTGCGGTAGTTACGCTGCGTAAAATTGCTCTCTTGCGTAGGTCTGGATCTGGCCCAGTGAGTGTAGTGAATGTGTGTATGTATATATATATATACAATATACACATACTGCGGGGTTGACCTGGAAAGTTCCAGGATCTGGGTCTGCTCTGACAGTGTAGGGGTGGCTCACGGGTAGGGATTTGTGTGCTATTGCCATAGCAAATCCCTCTAATCATTTTTGTATAGGTAAGACCTAGGTTGAAAAACCCTGGTGGCATCCTTCACGTTGGACCCGGGAAAATCCTTTTTTCTTCCCGGGTGTGATTGCGGGGTGCAGGGAGAGGGGTCGTTTCACATTACCATCAAAACCCGGATTTTTGGTGGTGATGTGAGAGGGGTATAAGAAACAATGTAGCAAAACGGAAAAAATAAGTCACCCCGGGGCTTATATCTTCCACAAAATGAATTTATTAAGTCGCAACGTTTCAGTCTAACCACAGACTCATCAGGGGTCAATAAAACAAATAAATCTATCTATCTATCTTGGCTTGTCTAATAGTTCTAAAACAGCTTTATAACATGGATATAAATAATTCTTCTGTAGGGATAATTTCTCCTCCCATTTACGTCTTTTAGTTGACCTGTGAAATGTCGAATATTGACTTTACAAAGGAAGTTTCTTTCACCATTGAAGTGTGAGTTGGCTTCTCGCATAGGGGCTGATCCAGAGTTTGGGAGTAAAGGCAAAACAGGTGCAAGTGTACAGCTCAGCTAAACCGTTTTCCAGTGTAATGGGGTGTTAATTCAATTAAATTATTTTCCATGCAGGGGAAATACTTTCATTTTGCAAATAGAACCAAATATGTTTAGTCTATAAAATAGAGTTGAGCTAAAACTTCCCCTCTCAATTCTAATCCTGCTTTCACAATGTATATGTAGGTTTAGGTACAGCCCAGGATCAGCTGCATAATCTTAATATGTTCTTGATTTTGTTTTGTCAGTGGGTGGAATAATTGCGTATTTCACATGTGTAAAACAGGGCTTTCTACACAAGCACAAGCTATTTGACCCTGACGTTAGGTTTTAAGATTTTAGTTTTTTTGAAGAACTGTTGCAAGGGCCAAAAATAGAAGATTAAAACTGAAGAGCTTGGTTTGGCATACTGATAATGATGCATGGGTGTGTTTTTGGTATGACAGTGTTGTCTGTGTTAACTTTAGTTAAGGGCCATTGATTAAGACACCCCATTGCCTCTTCCTCTTCTGTGCACAAAGATCCCTTTATTGTGAATGAATGGCATTGCCTCCAGGAGCTTTGTGTGCCAGACAGCGTCCTTATTTTTATTTTCCCTTTAATTGGTGAGGGTTTTTTTTTATTTGACTCTTGACCAGGATAGAGACAGAACGCTGAGCTGTCATATCTAACCTATGCGCTGATAGCAGAGAAAATAAAAACTAAACAAGCCAATGGGTGACCAGCATTGGAGTATGGAGTAAAGTGCAAGCACTTTATCATTTTATATAGAGGAACCTAGGCGCTTAAAAGGAGGCAGCAGCTGTTGGGAGAAATTGCTATTCTCCTAAAACCAAACAAAAGTGACCAAAAATAACAGCGCTAATAGATCAATAAATAAACAAATATATAGGATGGCTATGATGAACAAAAGTTAGAACGGCAACCTGATGTAAAGTACATTTATTGAACAGGACACAAATATTAAAATAGCAAATTAAAAATACCAGTGGGCATGTATGCACTAATCAAATCAACTCAAATTAGATCCGTAGGAATAGGATTATGCCTCAAGTTGTAGAGACAGGGTGTATGGTAACAGTGCTCAGTATAATCAGTCACACAGCAGTGTTACTACCAGGTCTGAGGGGAATTTCGTTTGTTAATCATGTCATAGAAAGGAAAACTGGATAGTATGGTGGTTGTAAATATGGTAGATGAGTGTAAAGAAGTAGGATGAGGAATTTGGTAAGCTTGTCTGAAGAGGTGAGTTTTAACAGAGCACTTGAATGCTTAGGGAGTAGAGGACAGTCTTAAGGCTGAGGAAAGTTATTCCAGAGAGTGGGTGCAGCCTGGGATGAGCTCTTCCACCGGTAATCAGAGCATTTATTAAGTGTAGACGACCTTTCCAGATGACTGTGAAGATCTGAGAGACAGATCTGGGATATATCTTGAGATGAGTGAGGATACGTATGCGGGTGCAGTCTTGATGGCTTTGTAGATTCACAAATGGATTTTGTATTTGATTGGGCAACCAATGTAGGGACTGAGAGAGTGGACCAGCTTTTATATTGTGGCAGTCCAATAACGAGAGCATTGCGGTAACCAATTTGGGAGGTAATTAGAGCATGAATGAATAATACTATTGTGTATTTATTTATTTAAGGCGATTATGTAAAGGGTAAGATGGAATTGTATAGTTTGTGAACAATTAAAGAGTAAAGTGACTAAAACTTGGAGGTGTGGCTCAGAGCAGCCAATCAAATTCTACCTGTCGTTTTGTACAGTGAACCAAATAGCTGTTAACTAGAATTTGGTTGCTATGGGCAACAGCCTCTCCCTTTTTCCTTAGGTGTTTTAGTATATGCCTGACCAAGTTGAGGCTGTCCAGGTGGTATGAAACTACACATCCCAGCATGCTTTGCTAGGTATTAGATATATTTGTTGTTGGAGAGTGCTGGGAATGCGTAGTTTCACAGCACCTGGAGAGCATCCGGTTGGCCAAGTCTTGTAAGGATTGCCAACTTCAACACTGTGACAGAGCACCCCACATGCTTTCTGTGTCTGTAACCATGGCCTGCATTATGTCACAGCAGGGTGACCTCACTCTGTTTATCTTGCCTGCACCCTGTCTTATATACAACCTGTCATTTTTTCCCGCTTGTCACCCGAGCTTGAAGCAATATAAGGCAATGTAGTTTCTACACATGATTTGTAAGCTCCACCTAGAGCAGGCCTGGCCAACCCTTGGCTCTCCAGGTGTTGTGAAACTACAACTCCCAGCATGCTTTGACCTCATGGGCATAGTTGATGTTTGGAAAAGCATGCTGGACTCGTAGTTTCAGAACACTTGGAGAGCCACAGGTTGGCCAGGCCTGATCTAGAGCCATTAAAGACTCTGCTTCCCTTATTTCACCTGGTAGACCGTGAACGTGAGATGGAACCAATTTAAGTGCAAGCTAGTTACTACTATGTCCCATATAAGATTAATGCATTAAAGCCTTTTATGACAGCTGTAACATTGTTTGAGATCATCATCTGTGTTCCAACAGCAAGGTGAGCTATGGGGCCTGATTCAGAACTTGAAAATAAGAGAGGAAAGTTTACTCCTGGGCTAAACCATGGTGATTGCAGGGGAGTTATATTTGCAAACAGTATTAGAGTTGAGAGGTGATGTTTCCTATCCCAAGTCTAAATAACAGTGTGATAGTAACGCTGGTCAGTATCTTTGTGCAGTAAGCAAAAGCAAAGATTTATCCCTGCATGCACAGAATACAATTAACTTGACTCCCCCTGAAATCAACATGGTTTTGCCCAGGAGTAACTTTCCTCTTGTATTTTTTCAATCTCTGAATAGGGTCTCTGGAGAGGATAGTAAGGTCTTGCAATGCATAATGACTTCTGATTGGACAATACCCGTATGATTGAGCGTGTATTGGTTAGGCGTCCGTGAGCCTTATTTTAAATCTCAGAATTTGCAAGCGTGTACATAACTTGACTTGCATAAACTATTTCCACCCACACACGTCTGAAGTGAAATACTGCTTAATGCTATTTATATATAGCTTCTTTTTGACACTCCTCCTATCTACCAGTGTGTATTGTGCAAATGTTTCCTATCTATCAGTATGATACCAGTGACTGCTGTCCCCACCAAAATCTGCTGTAGTGGACTTTATTTCTTTAGCGTCCCAGTAAAACCTCTCTCTGGGCGATGCTTGTAAATATGTTATGGAGGATGCTGCTGCTATTTTTTGCCTTTGGTGGTTTGGTCTTTGAAAGGTGACCTTCTGTGTGTCTCCTAATGGAATGATTCAGCCGCATGCCATTGGTGTGTGGGAAATCTATTAACCCATCGCCAGCTATTTTCTGAGATTCCCTTACGACTGAAAAGGAGACATGGAGCAGATGGTAATAGATGTTGCAGGGGTTAATTACTTGGTAATATTATCCATGTAGGGTATTATGTGACATTGTCTCTTGCGTATATCACTTGTGTATAACAGCTCTCCGCTTGGCTGGGCTGATGATGACCGTCTGAAAGGCTTGCTGGAACTTGTAGTTCCCCAAGAGCTGATGAGCTAAAATAATGGGCCAAATCCAGACTTAATTTTGGAAAGGATGTGGAAATTCACGGAAGTGTGGACACATGACCGGATCACACTTGCGTGTATGATCCTTCGATCCCCTCCCCCACCCCGCTCACGTTTTTAGGTGCCTAATGGTATTTACGAGTGCTATAGGCAACCTTAAGTCACCGTGCATATATTCCCTCTTAAGGAGGGAAAATACGCACGGAGAATCCCCAGCCCTCCCTCTCTGCCTAATCTACATTCCAAACCCCACCCACTTTACCTAATTTCGCATGGCACGCCTCCTCTTACCTAAAAAAAAAAAAAAACAACTACATGCGGTCTTTAAAGACCGTACATAGTTCATCTACGAGCCTAAGGGCTACGCAGATTGTGTAGTCAAACTGACGGTTTACAAATCGTGATATTACACACCTAAGAAACCTCTGCGTCTTAGGTGTGAATCAGGGCCATTAAGAGGAAACACCCACCCTGAACGTTGCCAAAGAGGGAACGCCCACTCGTGCTCTCCACCCAGTGCCTCTGTCAGAAGTGACGTTCCTCTTAAGTCTGGATGGATCGGTTTTTGCGTTTCCATGGATTCGCTCGCAAACGCACTCAAGGAAAAGTGTCCGGTCTCTGACAATCCGATAATAAGTTTGGATCTGGCCCTTATGTCCTTGTGTGTACACACTTCAGTAATGCCGAGGTTAATATTGCAACAGACAGTCCCTTGACAATAGACATGTTATTCCCAGCTCCAGAGTGTGGTTTCCTGTCAATATTATTATCTCCGAAACAGCTGTTTATATAATTGTATTATTTTGTGGCTTTCCATCGCTGCTTTATTTGGGATGGATCTGTAGAATGTTGGAGGATTATTTTCTCTCTCTGTTACTATGTATTAAAGCCAAAGTGGTTTGGAAGTTTTGTTTTCCAGTACACGTCATGAGAAAACATCAAATCCTGCTTGAAATATCCTTGTCCATCACATGTCATAAGAGGCTGGAAGAATATACCATATTTCACTATTTAATGTTAAAGTAGCATTCTGGCCAGTATTCTAGCTTTACTCCTCTATGCTCTGTGCTCTCTGTCTCTTTGTGGCTCTTCTTGCCTTTGGAATCGCTTGGTATAAATAGACATCCAGCCTGTGTTCAGGGATTGTGCACTGTGTTGAAACCTATTCTGTTTTCCCGTTTCCAGGTGAACCATGATTCCCGTGACCGAGCTTCGGTATTTTGCTGACACGCAGCCGGCTTACCGCATCCTCAAGCCGTGGTGGGATGTCTTCACGGACTACATCTCCATCGTCATGCTTATGATAGCCGTGTTTGGGGGCACACTGCAGGTCACCCAGGACAAGATGATATGCCTGCCTTGTAAATGGGTCACTCACGATAGCTGCAATGACTCCTACCGGGCCTGGACACCCTCGGAAGCTGAATACACCAACAGTAGCCTGGTGCCGCCACCAGAATTACCTAAAAAAAAAAAAAAACAACTACATGCGGTCTTTAAAGACCGTACATAGTTCATCTACGAGCCTAAGGGCTACGCAGATTGTGTAGTCAAACTGACGGTTTACAAATCGTGATATTACACACCTAAGAAACCTCTGCGTCTTAGGTGTGAATCAGGGCCATTAAGAGGAAACACCCACCCTGAACGTTGCCAAAGAGGGAACGCCCACTCGTGCTCTCCACCCAGTGCCTCTGTCAGAAGTGACGTTCCTCTTAAGTCTGGATGGATCGGTTTTTGCGTTTCCATGGATTCGCTCGCAAACGCACTCAAGGAAAAGTGTCCGGTCTCTGACAATCCGATAATAAGTTTGGATCTGGCCCTTATGTCCTTGTGTGTACACACTTCAGTAATGCCGAGGTTAATGTTGCAACAGACAGTCCCTTGACAATAGACATGTTATTCCCAGCTCCAGAGTGTGGTTTCCTGTCAATATTATTATCTCCGAAACAGCTGTTTATATAATTGTATTATTTTGTGGCTTTCCATCGCTGCTTTATTTGGGATGGATCTGTAGAATGTTGGAGGATTATTTTCTCTCTCTGTTACTATGTATTAAAGCCAAAGTGGTTTGGAAGTTTTGTTTTCCAGTACACGTCATGAGAAAACATCAAATCCTGCTTGAAATATCCTTGTCCATCACATGTCATAAGAGGCTGGAAGAATATACCACATTTCACTATTTAATGTTAAAGTAGCATTCCGGCCAGTATTCTAGCTTTACTCCTCTATGCTCTGTGCTCTCTGTCTCTTTGTGGCTCTTCTTGCCTTTGGAATTGCTTGGTATAAATAGACATCCAGCCTGTGTTCAGGGATTGTGCACTGTGTTGAAACCTATTCTGTTTTCCCGTTTCCAGGTGAACCATGATTCCCGTGACCGAGCTTCGGTATTTTGCTGACACGCAGCCGGCTTACCGCATCCTCAAGCCGTGGTGGGATGTCTTCACGGACTACATCTCCATCGTCATGCTTATGATAGCCGTGTTTGGGGGCACACTGCAGGTCACCCAGGACAAGATGATATGCCTGCCTTGTAAATGGGTCACTCACGATAGCTGCAATGACTCCTACCGGGCCTGGACACCCTCGGAAGCTGAATACACCAACAGTAGCCTGGTGCCGCCACCAGAATTGGGGCCAACCGGGATAAAATACGACTTGGATAGACATCAGTACAACTACGTCGATGCAGTGTGCTATGAGAACCGGCTGCACTGGTTTGCGAAGTACTTTCCTTACCTCGTCTTGTTGCACACCTTGATCTTCTTGGCTTGCAGCAATTTTTGGTTTAAGTTCCCCCGCACCAGCTCCAAGTTAGAGCACTTCGTCTCCATACTGCTCAAATGCTTTGACTCTCCCTGGACTACTCGCGCCCTGTCGGAAACCGTGGTGGAGGAGAGTGATTCCAAACCTACTGCGGGAAAGATGAACGGCTCGGTGGACAAAAAGTCTTCTACGGCCAGTGAAGACGTTGAAGCCACCGTGCCCATGCTCCAGAGGAGTAAGTCCAGGGTGGAACAGGGTATAGTTGACCGATCAGAGACTGGGGTACTTGACAAAAAGGAGGGTGAGCAGGCAAAAGCCTTGTTTGAGAAGGTGAAGAAGTTCAGGACGCACGTGGAAGAAGGCGACATCGTTTACAGACTGTATATGCGACAGACAATCATCAAAGTCATTAAGTTTATTTTGATCCTCTGCTACACTGTGTATTATGTCAGCAGCATCACCTTTGATGTGGATTGTAAGGTGGACATTGAGAGTCTTACTGGCTACCGGATGTACCGCTGCGCCCATCCGTTGGCCACACTCTTTAAGATCTTGGCTTCTTTCTACATTAGCCTGGTGGGCTTTTACGGCCTGGTCTGTGTGTACACTCTCTGGTGGATGCTGAGACGGTCCCTCAAAAAGTATTCCTTCGAGTCCATCAGGGAGGAGAGCAGCTACAGCGACATTCCCGATGTCAAAAATGACTTTGCTTTCATGCTGCATCTCATTGACCAGTACGACCCGCTTTATTCCAAGCGCTTTGCCGTCTTCTTGTCAGAGGTCAGTGAGAACAAGTTGAGGCAGCTTAACCTCAACCACGAGTGGACACTGGACAAGCTACGCCAACGGATCACCAAAAACTCTCAGGACAAACTTGAGCTGCATCTTTTCATGCTGAGTGGGATACCGGACACTGTGTTTGACCTGGTGGAGCTGGAGGTGCTAAAACTGGAACTTATACCAGACGTCACCATTCCTCCCAGCATTGCCCAACTCACTGGATTGAAAGAACTTTGGCTCTACCACACAGCTGCTAAAATTGAAGCACCGGCACTAGCCTTTCTCCGGGAGAATCTCAAATCCTTACACATCAAATTTACCGACATCAAGGAGATTCCACTGTGGATTTATAGCTTGAAAACCCTCGAGGAACTGCACTTGACCGGTAACTTGAGCGCCGAGAACAATAGATACATAGTCATCGACGGCCTCCGAGAGCTAAAGAGGCTCAAAGTGTTGAGATTGAAAAGCAACCTCACTAAACTACCGCAGGTGGTGACCGATGTAGGGGTCCATCTACAGAAGCTGTCGGTCAACAACGAGGGCACCAAGTTAATGGTCCTCAACAGTCTTAAAAAGATGGTGAACCTCACAGAGCTGGAGCTGGTCCGCTGTGACCTGGAGAGGATCCCTCACTCCATTTTCAGCCTCCACAACCTCCAGGAAATTGATTTGAAGGACAACAATTTGAAGACCATCGAGGAGATCATCAGCTTCCAGCACCTGCACAGACTGACCTGCCTGAAGCTCTGGTACAACCATATTGCCTACATACCCATTCAGATTGGCAATCTGGCAAACCTCGAGCGGCTCTACCTGAACCGCAACAAGATCGATAAAATACCTACCCAGCTGTTCTTCTGCCGAAAGCTCCGGCATCTGGACCTGAGCCACAATTCTCTAGGCGGCATCCCAGCGGAGATTGGGCAGCTGCAGAACCTGCAGTATTTAGCCGTCACTGCTAACCACGTGAGTATTTTACCCATCACCGTTTTTATTTATTTACGTTTACCACATGAACGAAGGTCGAGCAGTCTACACAGAAAGAGGGGCTGGACTCCCCTCTGTCACTCCCCTCTCTTGTGCGAAGTTTGTGATTTACGCTGCCATATAAGGCAGCCTTATGTCACACGTGGATCGGCGGTCCGTGTGGCCGCTGATCTGATCGTAAAGGGTAGGGTAGGAATAGGGACACGTAAAAGTACAGATTTACTGCCAACAGCAGGCACTTCCCACTACTATGCTGGCCATACTGACCTCGGGTAGCCGTAAGACACGCCCCTAAGTTCCGTGCACATGGAGATCCGTCACCACGAAACACCTGGCATGAGCATGGATCCCGTCCTTAGCCATGAAATACTTGTTGATAACTAGGCTTTGGTTATCAGTGCGCTCAAGATCCTTCCCCCAAACCTTTGTTGATTATAGGAGTGTTCTGTTTAATCAGTAAATAAACCATCGTTCTGCAGAATATTCACAGTACGTTGCTTTATTTCTGACAAAAATAGGGCATTGAACCTGTTCTGATCACAAAATGTAAAGCTGGTCACACACTAAAGCGATTATTGCTCCAGACAGGAGGTTCTGATAAATAGGAAGATTCCCCCCCCCCCCCCCCCGCAACAGCATCCAGCTCTCCCTCCGTCTCTTGCAGCTGATTGGCTGCATGGGCCTTCCGTCAGTCTCAACACAACACTGATGCACTAGCCTTCTGTCAGTCATGTCTGCTTTCTAATTCGCTGGCTGATGGAGAAACTGACCAATGTGTGACAGATAGGGAAACACAGACCGGGACCGGGAGGTGGAGGTACAGGGTCCAATCAAACTTGCCTTGCCCACACTAGACCATATTGGGAGCTTGGGTCCGATATAGTTTAGAAAAGACTAAAGTTCAAATTATCTAAGCTAAGTGTTTATTGACCAGCTTATCACCGTAAGGGAAAAACATCCTTCGCCATATCATAGAGATTTTTGGTCCAATCATGAATTAATTGGACGTTTGGACCAACTCTCTATTTAACAAAGTTCATACATTCAAGCTAGCGATTTTTACATGCTGTAGTCCTTTAAAGAACCCGGGGGTTAGTAAAATCACTACAAATAATGCAATCTGTATCCGTGCCAATCCAATGCTTGTAGTTAAATTCATATCCCAGCGGGCGTCCCTCAGATAGAAATAAAGAATAATAAAGCAATGAACATTTTTGCATTTAAAATAATACAAATTAATTACACGTGACATTTCAGTTTTTTTCTGCAATTTAAAAATACAAATGTTCAATGGGACTCTGACAGGAGAGCGAGCATTACAGGGATTTTACAAGTAACCGCTCAGACGCCAGTCCCCCGTTGCCATTCAGAAAATCCCTTTATGTTTGATAAATGACACATTTCAGTTTTTATTTCCTTCTTCGGCACATGCTGGAAACAACATGACAAGGGACATTCTCGCCAACTGCACGCACCCTCAGAGTTCCCGCTTAGGGCATTAATTGCTAAATGTCAGAGTAGAATGAAAAAGTTTAAAACAACATCAATATTTGTTTTAATGAGATGGCACTTATCATCCGCACCGTGGTGTACAGTGCCTATTTATTTCCAAATTATAAAAAAAAACAATACTGCAGATCAAAAGGATTCTCAGAACATCAAACCGATGCGGCACGTGTAGTAAGAAACACATCGCTTCCTGCTGGGTACACGGAACGCAGATGCCATCTGTATTAAATGGCACTAAAAGAGCTGATTACATTTGGTGCTCCTTTTCATAGCAGATGGGTTCATTAAATTTAATAGTCTCCAGAGCCTTTAGAAAACAACGCTCAGAACATGTGGCCCGTACAGTGACACTTCACATCTCGACCCAGAGTCATTATGACTCTAACTTCCACTATAAATATTAGTCATTTATTTGTGTTCAAAACAATGAATGCAGTTAATGCTTCCGTTATTAGCTGAGAGGAAGGCTTCATGTTTCGTTTTAAGTCTTGTGTTTTTCATGTACTTTTTATCCAGTGACGTAACTAGGGCTGATGGAGCCAAGGCAAATAAGGAAAATAAAAATGCTCCTCCCTCCTTATCATAAGGTTTTCAAAAATACTAATAATACATTTCTATTTTAAAACTGTTGTTTAAATTTGAATTTATTTTTACAAAATTAAAAACTAATAAATTATGTGATCATTGTACAATACAGAGAACATGCAAGGTGCCCATGGCCTATCTGTATAGCATCCGTCCACGGGTGGGAAAGGGGGTGCGATGTCCCATCAAACTTGTCATGGTTAAGCCTCTATCCGCACACATATGTTACAAGACAGTTCGGTCTGACATGGCGACCCATCCCATTCACCCACCTTAACCTTATCCGCATGGGGTGCTTAAGGTAGGTCTGTAGCTGCTATAACCACGAGAGAGAGGGGAGTGGCAGGGAAGATCACTCCCCTCTGCGCTAGTCTGCATACCCCACATAGTGGATTCACAGTTAGGCTTACATTCCGTACGTACAAGGAACAAAGGAGAGGTCCGGCGCTCCATACAAACATTATATAACACTATGTGTCACATTATATTCCATATGACAGCTCCGCTGCTGAGGGTATCGTACGGAATGTGTGATCCACAACCCTGCGGGTAAGAGAGCAGGGCCCTTTGCCCCCCTCTCCTACATGCGAATTGTGAATCCGCCAGTGGCGCTGTGAGTCCCCGTTGCGAATCCTATCATTGCAAAATGAGGACAGACGAAAGTTGCTTTTTGGCTGTCCCTATATTGAATGCGAGGCCTTTCAGAATATTTTTTTCTATGAATGGGTGAGTATGTGATTCGCATACTCACCCATTCATTTTCGTAAGCACCTCCGCTGGGGACTTAGGGTTAGGCTGTAGGGGAGGACTTAGGGTTAAGGCTGCAGGAGTGGAACCTTAGGATTAGGCTGCGGGGAGGGAGACTTAGGGTTAGGGAGTCGGTTGGGGATGGAATATTTACTTTCCTTTCCGAGCACCGTGTTCGGTGCTTCGGGGATCGATTGCTATGCCTCATCCAGGCATAAGCAATCGATATCCCAGCCAGTTTGGCGAACGGCCCCATCAAAATAGTGCCGTTCGCAACAGGGACCCACAGTCGGCCAAACATGACATTGATCCGAGTAGCAAGGTTCGCCTTCTGTCTGTTCATTTTCAGGAACTTTATGACTCCCCAGTCATTGGTGTAATTAAATAATTGATGACCGGCACTTTCACATTTACTGATCTAAGCCCACAGAATGATTGCCGGTACTCTATGCTCTTCTGTATAAACCATTATCTGTCACTGGCACAAGAAGGCTTTTCACATTGCATCAGTTTAAGCCTTCCTGGAAGTTCAGATGGTCACTTTGACTCATTCTCCTCTTCCCACAGATCGAGAACCTGCCCCCGGAGCTTTTCCAGTGCAAGAAACTGCGTACGCTCAACCTGGGAAACAACGCCCTCCAGTCTCTGCCTTCCCGAGTGGGAGAGCTCACCAACCTGACTCAGATGGAGCTGCGAGGCAACAGGCTGGAGTGCCTCCCGGTGGAGCTGGGCGAGTGCCATCTACTGAAGCGCAGCGGACTAGTGGTGGAGGAGGACTTGTTTATCACCCTGCCGCTGGAGGTGAAGGAAAAGTTAACAAGAGCAGACAAGGAACAAGTGTGAGAGGGGCCGAACATAACACAGGAAGTCCAGGGAATTTCTGTCAGAGGCTTGGTATCCACCCGGACTCCAGGCAGGGAAAAATCAGCAAACCCCCCTGAACAAGCACGAACCACGCAATATAAATTCTGATGGCCTGCTGCAAGGATCACCGAGCAAAGTTACGCTCTGTCTGACTGTGCCGCTAGCCATTTCTTCATAGTGGGTGACCCCAGAGGATGAGGAAGATCTCCCTCCTCACAGACTGCCGCAGGCTGGTCAGATAGTTTTATTTTTAAGTCTTAAATTCCATCCCATGCTACTTCCTGTAGTTATTTTTAGGCTGTTTTTGTTTTGTTTTTGTTTTTTTAATTTTATTTACTTTGCTATCATCATCTCCATCTGCGCCAATTTAGTTGTGTTTTCTTAACCTTGTTTTGCATGACGAGGATCCGGAAAGAGAATGATCTCCTTAGAGCCTATGCCGCAAACCTGTCTGGTTATTCCACGCAGCGGCCCACTGCAGAGGACATTGTTCACCAGTAGCCCTCTGCTTTACACATTAAAGTTGCCTTTCCAGTACAACAGCATATAAAAAGTAACGGTGTAGCTTAATACATCTGCAGCTCACAGATTACCTCACATGGGCTGTGCTCTGTGTGA
This sequence comes from Limnodynastes dumerilii, assembly GCA_011038615.1. Taxonomy (NCBI): domain Eukaryota; kingdom Metazoa; phylum Chordata; class Amphibia; order Anura; family Limnodynastidae; genus Limnodynastes; species Limnodynastes dumerilii. The sequence continues at coordinate 61,022 of WWET01005612.1, forward strand.
CGCCATTTTGATGCAGGGAGTGGCTTGCTTGTGCTATCAAGGCCTGTGGCCTGTTTATCTCTACCAGGCACTAGCTGAGAGGGTTGGGCTGGAACAGAGATTTGAATGATTATTTCTCTTGTTCATTTAAAAAATACAATAAAAACAATGCTAACTTGAGGGAAAAACTTTTACCCAGCAGGCCGTGCACGAGTCTGTTGTCTAGCCCCCTTTGTAAAGCAGCCATTTTGTTGTTCCTTTTGTGAAATGTCATGCAAAGATATTGGTGGAATGGAAAAAAATAAACTCATTACATGCATTTCACTTGTTTTTAAATGGCCAGTATTGATAAAAAAATAAATAAAAATTATTTATTATCTTTTAGAACAGGGTTACCTGTCTTATACCTGTTGAATTCTGTTTCACTGCCCACTTTTGCTACATAGGTGTGGTAAAATTCAATAACGCTTCTAAATTATAAACCAAAAATGTAAGGGTCCATAGCAACCAATCAGATGCCAGTTATTTAGCGCTTACGTAGCTAGAATTTGATTGGCTGCTATGGGAAACATCTACACTTTTTTTTTTTTTTTTTTTTTTTGTGAGTCTACCCCGTCTTTTAGTTGGCAGGTCACATGATCAAAGAGCAGCTTTGCTTACAGGCCAACCAGTGACCCCCAACATATAAGTTTTGGTAGCATGAGCCCATTTGGTTCGAAAGTTGACCACCTAAAATCTGGACTTGTATGTCCAGTCTATAAACTATGACTACAGTGACTGAAAACTTATGGCTTGCAATCGAACCCTAGTTTAACTTGTGTTCCAATCGGTAAATCAAAAGTAGAATATACGTTTTACTGGCTTTTATTATTTTTTATTTGCCTACATTTTATGCTTTGGATTTAGTTTTTTTTACTTTTATTATATTGTAAAAATTGTATTTATTTGTTTTTTTATTCTTATGCTTTCTCCACATCAACAATGTGCCTATTTTATAAAATCCTGTTGCCCAAAGAGTATTTTATTTCTTTGTTTTTGATTTCTTAAAGCTGCTTTGATGTATAAATGTCTTCCATACTCTGCTGATCAAAGGATCGTGTCTTTTTGTTTTTTCATTTCTTTTTTGAGGGTAGTAACATTTTGTTATAGCCTGTTATTGTTAGCCACCTGCATCAGGTCCTATTTTTGTCTTGGTTTTTTTTGTATTCCATTTTGACATTACTAATGGACAGGGGTGTCTGAAATGGGGGGTGGGGCAAGGCAGCATCCTTTTACGTATTGCTGGCTATGAGCTGGCAGCCTGTCATACTGACGAGTCTGCATGACTGAAATGACGTCCCTCAGTCATGCAGACACATCACTAACTGACAGTCCCCCCTCATTGGCGCCACTGCAGCCAGTTAGAGAAGCTGACGGTCAGCAATGCCGATGTGTATGTGTGACCTACAGCAGGAATTTCAGCCATGCAGACTCATTGGGATTGCTGGCAGCCATATAGCGATACCTTCAGGATGCTCCCTGCTTCCCACCCCCCAACCTAAAAGTGTTCGGCTGCCCCTCCTTATGGGTATGGTTTATTTGTACCTCATAGCTTTCTAAATGTTATGTAAAGTTGCATTAAATCTGACTGCTCTAATGATGACTCAGTGAGGCTGTCGACTGTTTATTTTTACTATTTTCTTTTTCTTTTAGGGGTGGTGGTGGGGGGGATAAACATTATCACCGACTTTTTAAAGATAACCAGGCCTTATTAAACTACAAATTAAGAATGAAACTACAATTAAGCTAAATTGCTTCATAAGAAATGGGCACTAGCCTTTTTCCATGTCATATAACATTTCAGAAATCTCAAAGGACAGACTACTCCTAATGGGCGGCCATTCAAGATCGTAGCAATCGCTTATTGTTAATTCTAGAAGACGAGAATGTAAATACCATTAAGAGAGTGGTAGATCTAATGAATTTTATAAGCTGCCTTATCAAAAGGGTGCGTCCTTGGATGCTGATCCAGAGTTTAAAACGAAGGGCGAAATCATGTTGAACTGCAAGGGAAGGCAAATGTAAACCGTGAAACCGATTTAAGGCTAGAGGACCGTATTCAGACTTCCATTTTCACGGCGATTCCCGTGCGTATTTTTGTACGTAGTTGACGTAGACTATACACGCGGAAGTTCCTAACGGATACGCACGTGGGTACATATGTCCGGATATGCTACGCAAATATACGCACGGGAGAATTTAAGTGAAAATGGGCGGGGCGATGCATTTAAATGAAGGAAAGTGTGCGCAATTATCATGATACGCACGTACGGAGGACACACGCGAGGGACTGAACGTGGAAAGTTAGAGGTGGTCTATGGTAGTGTAAGTCTACGTGAGCGCGGATTAGCAAGGGGGGGGAGTGACCGGGGTTTTGGTGGGTGTTCCTTGCTACATACGTGCGTATATTTGCGATCGCGTTTGCAAACAGAAGTCTGAATACGGTCTGAAAACTGCGGTAAGGGAAAAAATGGAGAGGTTGCCCATAGCAACCAATCAGATTCTAGTTGACATTCTCTAGTATGTAATAAGAAACTGAGAGCTTGAATATGATTGGTTGCTATGTGCATCATCTCCATTTTTCCTTTTTCCACTGTTTAGTAAATCTGGCCCTTGCAGTTCAGACGTTTCCTAGCTATCAAATATTTAACCAGCTTTATATCAAGAGTCCCATGTATTCGTATGGTAAATAGGCCAGCCTAAGGGCTATTCTCCAACTCCAAATACAACAAATACATTGATGACTAGGAAACATGGAAATTCTTATTATATGACAATAAACACTGGAGGGAGGCGTCTTAGGACAAAGAAATAACTAGAAGCCAGTGGCCATTACGTTATAAGTCCACAGCTTCACCTCTATTGGATCAGTCTACAAAATGGCTTCTTGTAATAAAAGCAGTTAACAGGCGCGTGGCAAATCTTTTTAAGTAGTTATTTCAGAACATTATTTAACATGTTTGTGTACAAATTAAGCTGTAGACACAAAAGGAGTCGCCTTGTGATGACAGACAAGGAAAATATGGGGTTGCTGTTATTTAAACTACGGTAATTATGAGGAGATTAAACAACACCAATAAAGAAATATGGACACAGTTTTTTTATTTTTTGCTTTTTATTTTGACTGCGATAGAAGAAAATCTTATTTTATTTATTTTTATACCTCATACATTACCAAATCTGTGAATGGCACTATAAACGTCACCAAGTGCAAGTGCTTCCACAAATAACGCTGGCCACACACTGTGACAGTCACTGACCTAACACTCCATTCACTGTGGATATAGTGTAGTGCAGTGATGGCTAACCTGTGACACTCCAGGTGTTGTGAAACTACGAGTCCCAGCATGCCTTAACTGCAAAAGCATAGTGGATACCTGAAAATGCATGATGGGAATTGTAGTTTCAATACATCTGGAGTGTCACAGGTTAGCCAACACCGGTGTAGTGCTTACACACCATGATATGATCAGGGCTGTTACACCACCATCCTGCACCCAATAGGATTCTCCCGGCAGCGGTAATATTGTGACATGATCCAATTAGTGTATAGTGCAGGCATAGGCTATCTATGCCAATCTAGGTGCTAGGAAACTATTAAGTCCCATCATGCTTTGCCAGGTATCCACTGGAGCATACTGGGAAGTTTGATTTCACAACACCTGGAGGGCCACAGGTTATGGTATAGGGCAGTGATGGCTAACCTGTGACACTCCAGGTGTAGTGAAACTACACTTCCCATCATGCTTTGTCAGTTATCCGCTATGCTTTTGCAGTTAAGGCATGCTGGGACTCGTAGTTTCACAACACCTGGGGTGTCACAGGTTAGCCATCACTGGCATAGGGCGTTGCCAGTTCTTTGATCCCTCTAACATCTCAGGATGTTCCCCTTCCTGTTATCCACCATGGGTGCCTCTTGCGCTTTTAAAATCATAAAAATAAATATAACTGATTCTTTTCTTAGGACCTCCTTTTTTTTTTCCCTCCACAAAAGCCATGAACCATTTGGACAACACTTTAGCAAATGCAATGGCGCACTTATTGTATTATCTGTGTAATCAGCCTGCTTTTCAGATAATGTATGACATGGGCTGGTTTTTCGTTACGTGGCCGAGGGGTCCAAAAATGCTCTCATGAGATTGTTGTTCAGAATACCTGTTACGATTGGTGCAGGGCGGTGGGGCGATTGCTCAGATGATTGCATATTGTGTGAGCAATATGGACGGGATCCAGACTTACAATTTCGTGTCAGGTGAGGGGAGGCCTCTGGACAGTACTGAGGACACTAAACACACTCTCGCTGTACTATTACCATACCCCCCCCCCTTCCCAAGCCTTCTGCTTTCTTCTTATTTATGTATTAACAGGTTTTTCAACTATGTCATTCATTATGTGTAATAGGCTTATTTTGTTTTTCCTTAACTCTTGTTATTTACTTTAGGATTGTTTTCTTTCATGCCCGGGTATTTTTGTTTCCTATAAACATCCTGTTTTTAATTTCTGCACAAATAGTCTTCAATAAAACATTTTTTTTTTTTAAATCCCCTTTTTTTTTAAGCCAAATGCTTTGTCTGTGGGTCAGCTGACTGGTCACGTGACACGTTCAGGAATGCAGGGCCTCCTGAGCTCCCTTATCTGGGAGCCTCATCTGTTGTGTTTTCTCCCATCCTCCTCCTGGTCAGGAGGTCACACAGGAACCTCTGTATGTGTCAGCATGGCTCTGGTAACAGATGAACAGGTCCAGAAGGTGAGGCAGAAAACGCATACCTGTATAAATGACACAATTGTTAATAGCCACTATGGCTTAGCTCTAAATTGAAATGAGATGATTGCAAGTAAGTATTAAGCAGTCTAAGCCTATAGTCATAGCAGATCATGATTAATCTTATTATTTTAGTAATGCAGTAACTGGGGTTATTTACTAAGTGTTATTGTGCAGTAAATCATATCAATTAGTCATTGACTTCCACTGTATATTAATCGTTCAAAGCTTTGTTGCAATAACTTTCCTATGTTTACCGGTGAGTCATTTGTAGACCGACTCTTCTGCACCAGCCACAACAGCCTGATAGCTTTCATGTATTATGTAGTAGTAATAAGCAGGAAAATGGCTTTGCATTTACACAAACCCAGAATTTGTTTTTATATACTGTTCCTGGTTTAAGTACTGGAAGCTTACAGAATTTTTTCCCCATCCTTTTACCTTTATAATGGTGTGAATTTGCTTATATATTATGGACATTTAGAAAAACCTTGTTCTCTGCTGCATGTGTATATGTGATATCATAACTCTAATGTCCCCCAATGTCTGCGGATAGACTGTAGTATTTTATCTACACATGCTAAGCCTTTAAACCCCACCTCAGATCTCTGAGATACGTGTGTGAAAGTAATCTGCTGCTTGTGATGGGGAATGGACGCTTACACCATATGGGTTCTTATTAAAAAAAAGCAAAAATTTTATAACAAACGTGAGGATGGATCTTAATGATTAACTGTTATTTTTCATGGAACTTAACTTTTTGTGCTTTTGAACTCTGTGCTTTATAAACCCTTCTCCTCTGTACAATGAATGTAGACATGCATTGAGCAAAATTTGGTTTTTATATACATTGGACCGTGTTCACGCTTAAGAGTTAAGAGATAGATCCGTACTTATCTCCCCAAAGCCGCCCTCCGCTTTTAGGTACCTTTATGGCACTTAAGAGGGCCATAGGGCTACCTTATCTTACCGTGCGTAGTTTCCTTCTTAAGAAGAAAACTGCGCACGGACATTGCCTCCCCTCCCCCCCCCCTTGGCCCTCCCCGGCTAAGCTAAATCCCTCCCACTTCTAACGAAACACTCCCAGATGACGCATTTCGCCTCTTTCAAACGAAACTACTTAGCTAACTGGTATGTAGATTGCATAACTTACCTAGCACGCATGCATAGCAGGTCATTTCAGGAAAATACGCACTTGTGAATCAGGGCCATTGAGACTGATAAAGGGGGCAAACCACAGCATTTGAGCTACTAAGGCCCAGATCCAGACTTCGGTGCGACTTATGCAAGTCATTTGCGTAAGACCCCTGTCATAGAACATCTGCGCATGCGCACGCCAGATCTTCCACGTGCGTACTTACTGTTGTACGTAATTTATGCAAATAGAGGACGAGGACGGGGAAGCCCCGTTAGAACAAGGTCTGCGCCCGTATGGATACAGACTTTGTTGTAAAACCTTAAGGTAGGAATCTGGATACCTAAGTGTCCAGATTTACTACCGTCAGCGGGAAGTGTAGGGGGCGTGGACTCCCCACTACGTGCGCGTACGGACCCCTACATGCACGTAAAGCGGACGGCGATCTGGGCCTGAGACAGTAACTACATATCTGTGCAGCTAGCTGTGTGTGGGTTAATGCACCACCCACTATCCTGAGTGTAGCAATACCAATAAATAATTATTGAATGCGTTGTTAGACAAATGAAAATCATTAACGGATTCTACAGATCAGTGGTTTGCTGACTATGATGGCGTAGGGGAAGGGACATGTTTCCCTCTCTGCAAGAAAACAAGTTTCCTTAAAGGTGCTAGCAACATTTCCCCTTTCCCTGGCTGGAGCCTCAAGTGGAAAAAAAACTATTGCAGGCAGCAAGTTAAAAACTTGGCTTCCAAATAGATCATTTGACGGGATGTAAAATTCCACACTGTCCCTAACCTCTGCAATATATTACTAGTACTTTGCAGAAATGGCTCATCTCTGTTACTCTTAAAGGATTGTAACCCCTGTGAAGGGTAAAGAAGAAAGTAAATAAATCACAGACTTCTAATTATGTTTTAATAAAGTAAAACACTCATTAAAACCGATTTTCTATTTTATTTATACCAAAAAAATAAAATATCTTTCTTACTTAATTTAACCATTATACGTTTAATTCCTGACCTTTGTCCATTGTACAAGAGAACAAAAGAAAAACATAAAAGAAAAATATGAACAAGAGTAAATATGATCTTAGAAATAGAATCCCCTTAGCTGCCAGCCACGTTTTAGTGTCATTTTATGTTTACAAACTCCTGGTTAGATGGACACAAACAAATGTGACTTCATTTGTATGTTTGTGCTTTTTATTGTATGGTATGTGTACCAGTGTTATAAATAATAATAATAATGATTTAGAATAGAATAACAGAAATAAAAGAAAGTAGTAAAGATACAGCATAGAAAAAAATGCTGTACTGAAGAACTCTATGAATGGACACAGGTTTAATTTAAGTTTGTCACTTGAGCTTTTTTTTCTTAATGTTATTAGCATATAAGCAGCCATTTTGTTTACTCTATTAATAGTATGTACTCTCCAACAGAACAGCGCCACCTGGTGATAAATTTGTAATCATATTGAGTTTCTATTTTTTTTAAAATCATTCTAGTGTCATTGTATTGGATGAAATTAGAACTGTGTAACTTGAAAATTACATGAATTCCTTTTTGTAGTTTCATAAAGATGGCTTCCTGGTTCTGGAGGGATTATTCACCAACGAAGAGTGTGAGGCCATGAAGGAAGAGATTGGACGGATACTACAAGACATGGACGTGCCCTCTCACTGCCGTACGGAGTTCTCGACTCAACAGGAAGAGCAGCTGAAGGCCCAGGTGTGGTAGCAACCAATCAGATTCTAGCTGACATTGTCTAGTATGTATTAAGAAAGTAAGAGCTAAAATCTTGCTATGGGCAACATCTCCACTTTTCCATTCCCTCAGCTTAGTAAATCTAGCCCCAAATATTGGACTAACCCATGGGGAAAAAACAAGTTTGTATCCCTGATCAGACTTAAGTGATATTTAAAGGTAGACACACACAGCCAGTGTGTTGTACCCCATTCCTTCCCTCTTAGTAGACCTGTGGGCAAATGCCCCTCATCACGGGCAGGGCTTGAAGGCAGTTTTTTGGACTGACAACTCTCCTAATTACTGTAATGTTAGTATTAATGTATCATCGAAATAGAAGATTTTTCCACAAAATTGACAGTCTCTAAATTAAGGCAAGAATCCAAAATCACCCCTGGACGATCTCTGCATCTGGAGCGGTGGGCATATAGCCCCAGTTTTTGCCCATTGTGTGGCCACTATGTGATGTAATGAACGATCCAGCAGGGAATAAGTTCAGTGAGTACAATACAAAGATCGGCTGCAGAATCATAACTAATTACAGTGGGTGGTTACACACTTGTCCAATCCTCTTCAGATCCAACTCCAGATCAGGCAGTTTACACAATCCTACAGCAGACCAAGGTGGCAGATACAGCACCTAATCCATGACACACACTTGTCCAGTGTTACAGCAGATACAGCACCTAATCCATGACACACACTTGTCCAGTGTTACAGCAGATACAGCACCCAATCCATGATACACACTGTCCAATGTTACACAGATACAGCACCCAATCCATGATACACACTGTCCAATGCTACAGCAGATACAACACCCAATCAATGACACACACTTGTCCAATGTTACATCAGGCTTCCAACCTGTTTCTGCTGAAACAACCAGTCACATTACACACACAAGCAGCCTACTTTGGTCAGGTGACCGGCGGTCAGGTCTCCTGATTATTAAGCAGGCTTAAAAATCATTTGACCCAACCAAACAACCAGGATTGGTTGTAACAAGTCGTCATGTGAGCGTACACACGTCTGATCAGCAGGATGGTTGTAAGTCTGATTGGACAGGAATTGATTAGTGTGTACCCAGCTTTAGCCCAATAGTGGCACCAATTCACGTTATACTTAAATAACAACAACTTAAATGATAAAGAACACTCACTCACAAGAACAATTCAAACCACAGGTCTTTTGTCAGTTGTCCCTACTGATATATTATTATGGGCTTTATTAGATAATTTATTTTCCCTGTCATTAAATATGCTGACATTTTTTTTTCTATCTGGACAAAAATGATAACTTTCAAGAAAAAAAAATTCAACATTTGCCTGAGGTCTTGGGGCGTTCATGGACACAGAACAGTTTGTATATCTTAAGTAAAAGGGCTCATTAATGTGTGTGAGGGTGTAACTCCTCTCTCTATTGTTTCTCTTTCAGGGAAGTGCTGATTACTTCCTCACCAGTGGAGACAAGATCCGCTTTTTCTTTGAGAAGGGAGTCTTCGGTGACAAAGGTATTGGCTTGTCATTCCCTTCTGACATATCATTGCTTAAAGGGACCTTATCCTCTTAATATAGATCATCAAAAAATGTTATACCTTCTAATTCTGTTAAGAGATTAAGGGTTTTATCTTCTCCAGGTGACTTTCTGGTGGAAAAAGAAAAATCAGTGAATAAAATAGGACATGGTAAGAACTGAAGATATTATTGGCTTATTGATATATTGGTGTATAGGGCATAGTTGCCGATGTTCCAGGAGATATCGGAGGGGAGAAAGAGATGGCAGTAAGGGGGCGGGGCTTAATGACTTGATTTAATGCCTGAAGTCCCACCCCCATCGATCAAAGCAGCACTCCATTGTGTTACTAAGGATAGGGCGAGTTTCATGACACACCCACTTATATTACCCTTAAGAATCACAGTATTGAAAGGCAGTGGGCGGGGCTTAAGGTCGTGATTTGCATAGAATCACGTCATCAAGCTCAGTGCGGGGGATTTTCCTGGTCTCCCGGGATTCCGGGACCAATGCTTGGACATTCCGGGAGAGTTGGCAACTATAGCATCGGACATGCCTTTCTAGAGGATAAATTTACGTTATAAGATCACAGTGATGTAGAAGAGTATGTCCTAGTCCACACAATGAGCCACAATGCCTGATATGCTTATTATTTTTTGGAATATCCACGTCATCCTATGTAAGCTTGGAATGTAAAAAAATCCCAGCAATAGAGCAAGTTTGTTACCTGCCTTAATGCTTACAAGTAAAAGGAGCATATATTTATTTTCTGTCTTTCAGCTTTACATGCTCATGTTCCTGTATTTAAAAGAATTACGCACTCATCTAAAATACAGGTGAGCAGACACACTGAAGGTGAAGACTTTCTTCTTAAGGGCTGTGCTGTCCTACACCTTATAATAGTCCCGATTTTAGCAGGATAGTCTGGTATGGTCTGTCTGTATGATAATTAGACATATTTGCTCTTTGTGAGTCTCTGGGAGACTCATGAAATTCAGGCGACAAATCCCAAGGAATGCGCCATCTTGTGGGCCAGAGATTGTGTCATCAAGTCCCATTCTGGTTCCGCCCCACGCTTACTATTATATGGTTCATGTTATGAATCCAGACTTAAGAAGGTGCTTGAAATTAAGGAACCGATTCACAGTTAAGAATCTGTGTTGTTTTAGGTGCGTATTTTTAAGAAGGGATATACTACGCATGCATAGTACCGTATTTCCCCATGTAGAAGACGCTCCCTTGTATAAGACGCACCCCATTTTTAGAGCCTAAAT
>WWET01005613.1:29630-46467 GCA_011038615.1 Limnodynastes dumerilii
TGTGACCAGCTAGAGGAGGGTACCATTTTTCAAAAGAAAAGGTGTAATAGAACACGAGGGCATGGATATAAACTGGAGGGTGGTAGATTCAAAGGAAATGTGCGGAAAAATTACTTCACTGAAAGGGTGATAGATAAATGGACTATTCTCCCATCTGAGGTGGTTGAGGCCAATACAGTAGAACAATTTAAACATGGTTGGGATAAATATAAGGGTATCCTAAATTGAAACCCAAATTGAGGGTAAATAGGGTCTAGGGTCAGTATAGTTTTCAATAAACAAATGGGCAGACTAGATGGGCCATGTGGCTCTTATCTGCCGTCATTTTCTATGTTTCTATGCTTCATTACCTGTAAAACAAGTTTCTCTTGCCCAAAGGTAGATGTATGAAATCACCCAAAAAATGCCACTATGCTATACTTTATTAGTTTCTGAAAACACTTTTTGCAGTGTAAGAATACAATGACTGCATAGAATCCTACAAAGGAATATGGGAAAATCACCTTTTTGTATTTTGTCTTTTTGCAGTCAGCAAGAAGGAGAAGAAAAAGAAGATCGAAGATTTAAATGCTTTATTTTTTAACTAATAAGAACTGTTATAATAATATTAATGATAATGGTGATGAAAATATATAGTAATATTCAGAGGTGTAGCAAACTGCCATGGTGCCCGGAGCCAGGGTATGTTGTGGCGCCCCCTCCTCTGTGCTGTATTGGTGGTGTGGCCATTTATCATCTTCCCATTCTCCACATCACACCCCCTCCACATCCTCTTTCCCCTTCATCACTGCCCCTCCCCTCATCATCTCCCCCTCCTCTCATCATCTCCCCTCTCCTCATCATCTCCCCATCGCTTTTATAATTTCTCTAACCCTCTCATCAACTGCCCCTTCCCTTTTATAATTTCTCTATCCCCTTTATCATCTCCCCCTCCCATTTTATAATTTCTTTATCTCCTTCCTCATCTCCCCCTCCCCTCTTCATCAGCTCCCCCACCCTATTCACTTTATCAGCTCCCCCACCCCATTCACTATCTCTCCATTCTCACCATCCCCCCTCCTCCTTATCAGCTCCGGCTCCCCAAACTCTTCATCATCGCCTCCTTCTCATTCATGATCTAGCCCTCCCCATTCATCCTATCTGCCTCCCCATTCATCATCTCCCTATTCTCTTCATCACCTCCCCCTCTCATTCTCTTTATAATTTATTTATTTCCTTCATCATCCCCCTCCTCTTTATCAGCTTCTTCTCCACATTCACATCATCACCTCCCCCCCTTCATCATCTCACCCATTCAATTAATTACCCCATTCTCATCACTTCCCCCTCTCCATTATCTTTATCATTGTTCTATCCCATTCATCATCTCCCCTCTCCTCTTCCTCAGCTTCCCCTCCCCATTCACTTCATCATCTTCCCATTCTCTTCATTTCTCTCTTCACTTCATCAGCTCCCCCTCCACATTCATCACCATCCGCTTTTTATCATCTCCCCCTCTCCATTTATCATCCTCCAATTCTTATCACCTTATCACCTTCCCCTTCACTTGCTGATATTTCTATCTCCTTTATAAGCTTTCCCTCGCCTCATCTGCTCCCTCTCTCCATCGCCTCCCCTTGTGCTGTTCCCCTCCCCAATGTTGTCCCATCACCCTTATTATATCTTTATGCAAGTATTCAATATTACTGTGTGCAGAAAACATACCTGTTCTGCTCTGCACTTCCGCGCCGCGGCTCTGCTATTCATGCCTGTGACGTCAGAACGTCACACGCATGAAGCTGTAAAATCAGTGCGCCTGGAACCAACAGATTGTCAGAGGTTTAACAGCTGTCGGACTCCCGTTGCGCCACCAGTACATATCGGTGCCCGGAGCTCATGCTCCACCGGAACCACCCTCCCTATGCCTCTAGTAATAATAATAATAATATAGAAATTTAAAGTTATTTAACATATAACTAAATAAATATTAGTAATACTTTTCTTACATGAAAATTGTTTGTCACTTTTGTAGCATGTAGTAATAAATGTTAATATAACACATTTAATTTAATTTAATTACATTTCAGAAATAAATCATTTTAGCATTATATATAGTGGTTAAAATAAAATACTATTGCAGGGCAGAATTCGGAGTTCCGTAGGTCGGGTTCATTTCTGGCAGTGCGCGTGCACGCCAAATGTTACGTTACAAATCTCCAGGCGAACTGGACATCTTTCCATATGTCTGGAGCGTTGCGAGTCCCCGCTGCGAATCCTCTCATTTAGAAATAGGAACAGGTGAAAGTTACTTTTCGGCTGTCCATATTTAGAATGCGAGTCATGTCAGAATTATTTTTTGTGAATGGGCGAGTATGCAATTCACATACTCAGCCATTCTTTTTCGGATGCACCGCCGCAGAGACTTTGGGTTAGGTTGTGCACCATGTTCCATGCTCCAGGGATCTATTACTATGCCTCTTCGAGGCATAAGCAATCGATATCCCAACCTGTTTGGAACTAGCTGGGAGCAATGGCCCTATCGAAATAGGGCCTGTTCGCAACGGGACCCACACTTGCCTGGAGATCAGTCCAACAGGGAGGCCCATACCCTAAACTCATTAAGGTGGGTGTTTAAATGTTTAAATGTTACAATAGGCGCGGTTATGAGAACTTATGTGTGGATTAGCGGTCGTACAGACAGCTATCTGCACTGGAAACTTAAGGTAGGGTTATGAAAGCGTAAGTGCTGCCATAACCACGTGACTGGAGACCGCCAGCCCTCTGTGTGCATGTAAAATGCTTGGAGTTCGGTGTTTATAATGTTATACATTTTTTATAATGCTTTTTCCCCTTTTCAATAGCAATCCAAAATAAATAGAAGATTAACATTTTAAATAAGATTATGTTAAATTTCAAACTTTTTTGCATTTGCAAAGTGTTTAATAATAAAGAGTAATAAAACCTGTAGAAGTAGATTTTAATAACTATAAAGGAAATGTCATTATCATTTTTAATAGCTGTTTTAAATAAATGGTTGTAATTAATATACAGTAAAATATTCTACATAAGTAACTAATTACATAAAATATACTTATAATTTTTATTAGTTGTTATTAATAAATAAATAGTAATATAACTATAGAAGTAGTTTTAACCATTTTCATAAATAAAATGTATTTATCAATATGTAGAGTTATTAATAATAAATAGTAATAACATGTAATTAGATAGTAATTTATATCTTAAATAAAAATGGCTTTTAATTTTTAATGTTTCTTGATCCTGGATTATTATTTTTTTTCATTTATTTATAAGGCACCACAAACTGTCTACAGCACACAAAACACAACAACAAAATACAGTACAGACATACAGGGTAGGGGTGGACAGCATAGTACGTAATAAAATACAATAAAAGTATAAAAATATCACAAAAATACAATAAAGTGAAGCAAGCACAGACAGCAAGGCAAAATGGTGTCAAGATTGGCAGATTAGGGATTAGAGGATAGAGGGCAGTGAGAGGTTGAGAGGAAGCCACCAGGTGGTGACAGGGTAAAAGGGTAGCAGAGGTGGACAAGAGGGTACAAAGTGAGAGGTAAATGTTGGAGGAGGGAAAAACACTAGGATGGAGGAACTTGTGAGCTAACACACTAAGTGGGAGGAACTTACAGAAGACATAAAAAGGGGGAAGGAAGTGGACTACTGGTATGAGTGGAGGAGATGGGGGGAAGGAAGGAAAATAGGGATAGATGTAGGATGTAGTGAGGATATTAATTGGAGGAGTGGTAATCTAGCCTGAAAAGGTGTATTTGAGTCCTGCAATGTGGGTGAGAGTCTAACTGAAGAAGGGAGGTCATTCCAGTGCAGCACAGGAAAAGTCCTGGACACGGGTGTGAGATGTGGTGATCAGTAGGGAGGTCTGACAGTGGTGGTTAGCAGAACGGAGAGGGTGAGAAGGGGTGCGTATGGAGATGAGGGAAGAGAAGTAGGGAGCAGTGGATGAGGAGATGGCCTTAAAGGTGAGGGTAAGGAATTTAAAGAGAGGTGTGAAGTGGACAGGAAGCCAGGGGAGGGTTTGACATAAAAGAGTGGCGTGGTAGAGCGGCATGAGAGGAAGATGAGCCTGGAAGCAGCATTGAGTATAGATTGAGGAGGACAGATGAGCGGGAGACTAACGAGGAGGAGGTTACAGCAGTATAAATAGGAAAAAATGTGTGATAGGGCGCTAGGATTAAAAACTATAAGTAATAAAGTCAGAATATTTGTAAATAAGAGAAATCAAAAATATATCAAATAAACAATGAAATTTTGGATTCAATAAATAATTACTAGCATAAAGTATTACTTAAATTATAAATGATAATCAGGTAAGAAAACAGTGTGAATGAACAGGACTGAACCACTAAATTAAAAACCAGACAGGAGATGGCGCCAAAGGATTAAAATTATAAATATGAATAAAAATTTAAAAGTGAAGATTTTTATCTCACTAGATGGCGCTAAAGTGCTTGGAGGTTACAGCAGTAGAGGAATGATATGACTAGAGAGTGGATGAGAGTTTTGGAAGCTTCATTAGTGAGGAAGGATCGAATGCATTCAATGTTGCATAGGTGGAAACGGCAAGAATGAGAGAGGGTACGGATGTATGGTATAAAGGAAAGTGAGGAGTCACATCTTGGCAGTGAACTTGATGGGTGGAGAAGATATTCCTTCCCTCCCTGTTACTTGTTAGTATGATAAGATTAACGTGTTTTTCCTCTTTCAGATGGGGCACAGTGCGGCAATAGCAGTGGGGGTCAGAGATATGAGGAGGGGGTAATTATAAAGTGTGGTGACGTGTTACCTATGTTCTGAGGATGTATGCAGCTGCAGTAAATCCCTAAAAGGTTCCTCCCCCTACCTTTCAGAAAAAAACTCCTGCTGGGTTGGTTAAATAACCTGCATGAGTGAAAGAGGTGTAAAATGTATAGGGATAGAAACGTGCACACAGACATTACTACTTTACACAGTTTTCTTATATCTAATACTGGTAACAACTTATCCAATTCCTTCACAGGGGTTTCTATAATGTCTATTTCTTGTTTAATAAAAAAAAATACCGGACATTGCCACTAGATGTCATCCAGGACTCACAAATGTCTACTTGTGGTAAAAGTTATGTTCAATAAACCTTTCTCCTTTTTGTAATATTTGTGTGCAATGTCTTATTACTTCTTAAATATGTTCCTTTTCTCTTCTGCTGCATCACATGGAGACAAAAAATAATACACAAAAACCTTGTGCAGCAAAATTTACAAGGAGGACAGAACCGACAATATTCCCCAAACTTGACAGTAAGCCCATGTCCTTCCTTTCTTCTATCCTTACTTCTATGGACCTTATTTCTCATGGTGTGTGTATATGGGTGTATGCCATATCATCACTTTTTCCACTGATTTAATTAAAAAGCTATAAATCTCCATTCACTTCTATTATGTCTATATTTTCATACTGTCACTACTAATGGTCCATACCACCACTTCTAAAATTCCACTTCAATCATTGGTGTGTGTATCATATACAAGACACAAGTACAACAAACAATCGTGTGGTGTGTTTTGTTTTATGCAAGCCGGTCACATAAATAATCACACTCTCATTTAGATGGTCTTTCGGTAAGCATATAAAGGTTTCTTTCTGTTGATTATCCTGGTGGATTTCTCCTTTTCAAGAATCTTCAGTCCTCATGTTCACGTCCTCATACACAAAATAAAGCAAAATACAGAACATGATTGTGTAGCAGATTCTTACAATCAAAAAGTTTACTCTTGTTCAATATAGATACAAATTTTTCAGACTTAAAAACGGCACGTAATGGTATCTTTATCTTTATCAGAGGTTCAGATCTCCTTCTAGTAACATAGTAACATAGGGCCCGACCCAAACTAACGAGCGTACTAACGCACAGCATAACATCTATGCACTCCCACCCGACACTCCCCCTGTCCCAGCGTAGATACACTCGGTTACGCCGGCTGAAGGCTACCCTAACTTCAGTAACTGAGTGTAACTACGATGGGACAGGACCGTAGTTACGGAAACACCGCCCTCCCTGCCTTATTTGCTTGCCCCCCCCCCTACCTACACTAACTACAGCGTAGTTACGGCGAGGTATGGCCCCCTCACCGTAACTACGCAACACTTAGGGACCCGTTCACTCCAAGATGTTAAAACAGTAAGAAGCAAAAGTAGGACCCTACACCTTCCACTGAGAGTGAACAGAACTTGTCTAATATGTCTAACGACTCTCCTTTCACCACTCACCCCTAACGCGTTTAAACTTGTGTAGTCTTTTTCAAGGTAAGTGTTTTTTGGCATTTTCATGGTAACAAGTAGCACAACCCCTCTAGTGAAGAATTGAATTTGGGAGGCCAATCCTAGTGGTTGTTTGTTTTGAGTTAGGGTATGCGCCACACTGAGCAAATAAGTGCTCACCTACATACCTCTGACCCCCAAGTGCTAGTGTCTACCTATAGCCTATAAGGCAACTAATCATCCCAATTACAATTGATAAAACAATGTAATAAATCTGTTCCCTTTATAAATCTCGTTCATCCCCACTGTTGGTCCAGTATCTGCCTCCCGTACAGGGGCTGGCTGGCAAATTTTAGCCTGGGGGGCAAGCCCAAAGCAGTGACCCATAAGTAACGGCCCATCCTCAGGGTTATTACATATTTAATTGGGGATTCGGTGTATAGGCAGCACACTCAGGGCCTCATTTACAAAATACGATTTTTGATGGCGAGGTGAAATCGTTTCATCTCGCCGCATTTTAAATCGCGGTATTCACAAAGATGCGATTTTACCGCTATTTAAATCAAATCACTCCAATTGCTGTGATTTTGAAAGGGCTAAATCGCGGTGGTTTTCTATAGAAAATTGATTAGATTAGACCTTTAAAAAATCGCAGCAAGTCGCGGGAGTAAAAAACAAACAAACAAGTGCTGCATGGTTGAAAGCCTTAGCCATGCTGTGCTGATAGAACTACAAGGCTAAGCATTGCTAAGCCTTGTAGTAATATCAGCGACAGCATGGTAAGGCTTCTAACCATGCCGCGCTGTGTGTAGTGTGTGTAAAAAAAATAAAAGGGCAGTGTGCACCAAACACACATTAACACATTACAGTAAGTGTGCATTTAAAAATGAATATTCCCTAACTAATTATGTTCCCTAATGTGTGCACTTACCTCTGGTGGTCATTGTCTCCCATCCTATGTGTGTAAATGCAGTGTGTGGTGTTGTAAAAAAATAAAAGTTTTGGGCACTCACCGTTTGCTGTCATCTGTCTTGGGAAGCCTTGCTGGATGTGCCGAAAGTTCTTCACTTCATTAGAGTCTCTTCCCTGTGGCTCTTCTGTACTTGACACGGCGGGAACAGGATCTTTCTTCTTCATCAGCATGGCTCCTAATGACCATTTTGTCGCTAGGGGCAATGTTTTATATAACAGATGATGTCAGAAATGCTAGAGCACCACTGTAACTGACATCATCTAATATATATATATATATAGCACGGCTGAAAGGAAAGAAAAACAGGTTAAGCATACATCCTAACATAATGGGAGAGGAGGGAGGGAAAAATTCTGTAAAGAGGCTGACACTCAAAATGGCTGCCCTAATATACCCCTTAAACTAAGCCCACCCTAACTCCCCCCACCCTTTAACTCTCTAATGGCCAGCACATTAACCCTTGATTGCAGGAGGCAAGGAGAGGGCAGCCCCAGCCAAGGAGATTATATTCTCTCATGGCTTAAACAGCATTCGTTTTCATAATATATAGTACATCTGTACTATACGTATGATATGCTATATGTCATAATATATGATATATAATATATGATATGTCATATTTTGGGTGATACCCTCATCACTTAAGAATCCACAGTTTGCTTCTTACCTATAATTTTTTTAGTAAACATATAAAAAACCCCGTAATTTTTCACATACGTGCCTAATGTTACGATTTTAGCTACTACACATGCTTAGTAACGATTTTATGCAATCTACGTAGCTTTTCGTTATGTAGATTTCGTACACGCGTCTTTAAAGATCGCATGTACGCAATATACGTAACGAAACGCTACGTAGATTGCGTAAAATAGTTGCTACGCAAGTGTAAATATAACAAAACACAGATCTATAAGCGCTCCCTACTACAAGCAGCCAAAATTGACCTGGGGATGTCTCACTTTCCCCAAAATAGCTATAAATAGAAAGGAAAGGGACAACTTCAAGGCGCTTGTAGAATCCACAGGGAAAGTGTCAGAGTAACTAATAAAAACACTAAAACTGGCTAAAGTGCAGAAAAAAATTAAAATCAGTCTGAAGCCAATCGATGGTAACATGTATTCCTCATGAGTAATTAAAGACCCAGGGAGTAAAATGAAAATAACATTTATTAATACAAAGTTTGTTAAAACATAATATTAAAAAAGACAGGAGTCCATACCAGGGAAGAGATGGTGAGTACGCAGAGCAGTTGGTCTGTAGCTGCCAGATGGAATACCCGGGTGATGGCGCTTCACTCCTATGCTGTGCGGGTCTCCTGGTAATGACGTCCATCTGATATGCCGGCTCACGCGTTTCGGGCTGCCCTGAGCCCTTATATATATATATATATAGGTATTATATTGGTTACTAAGAAAGGTCTGCTGCCGATATATATTTGATATACTTAGCAAGCTATTAACATACTCCCTGTTTATTATTTAAATGAGAGCTGCCTAATTAAGGACAGCTGAGACTCACAGCATATAAGGAACTCCTGCTTTTACCGGGACTTACTACTATCCCACTCTCTGATGAAATCGCATCTAATAGCGAAGAATCACGTAAAAGGATTTTTAGACTGGACGGATGACATAGTCTCTCACAAGCCGTCTCAACTGTGAATATATCGTTTGATCACCAGTGGCAGGTTCCTTACATACCAACAGCCGTGCCCCTTCTTACAGGGTGAATGCGGCGCTTTGTTACATAGCCGCACCAGGCTGACCTTAGTTTACATCTGCCGAATGTTACAGAATTGGATTTGCAATCGGTGGTGCCAGGCTTCCCATATTCCATCAGCCACCCCCATCTATACTGGGCGACTGTGGCGCCGTTACATCGCTGCACCGGGCCGACCTCATACAACATCTGCTAAATGCCATAGTGCTGGACTTTAAATCTGTGACTACTACAGGTCAGCAATTGAAATATGCCAGCCTAAATATACAGCTGCAAGAGATCGGCAGGCGAACTAATAAGTGTTAGCCATAGCCCAACGCGGTGATATAATTGTTGCATTTTAACTGGCATCTTCTCAAGTATGGACATAGGAGAATTACCGGACATTGCACCTGATTACTGTGGGAAGAAAATCCTCACAGCAGAAAACTTTAAAGTGACAGTCTGATTTGAGGAATCCTCATAAAGGGCCGTATTCAGAGCTCCGGCCGCAATGCAATTGAGGCCGGAGTTTTGAGAAATGTGCTACTGCGCATGCGCGGTAATTCTGTAACGTCATCTACGTTACTTCTTGCAACGTAGATTGTGTATACGCGGTCTTTAAAAAAGAAAACCACCAGTAATCATTTAAGGATTTTTTAACTATTTCCATGGTGCATCATAATGCCCTCACTGGGGAATTATTACAGTGTTTCAAATTGTGTAAACTTCACAGTAATTCAGCTTGTACCAAAATTCTGTGACATTTTTGTTTTGCCCAGTGGCACTAAAGGTGTAACAGTTTTATTCTATATGATCTGTCTAACCATTTAAGAAAAACTTGCTATACATATAGGATATACTTGGATTTTATTGGATTTAATAAAGTTTTATTGTCTTTCTATAGCGCTTCTTTTTCTTGTTTCAGTATTTTTAAGGCTGGTCCCCTTAGAAGCTGCTAAAAGACAATAAATGAGCATTGTGCAGTAGACACTATTCCCAGCGTCCTTTTTCTGCTCATGTTTTTTTACATAAACAGTTTTGTACTTTGAAATAAGTTGTTTTATTTATTTAGGTTAGGGTGCGGAATCTGTTATACGGATTCCCTCTGCTTAACAGGGGTAGTAGTCTTTGTTGCCTCCCTTGAGTAGTATGAGGTTCTGGGCCTTATTAGCATTAGTTTGTGAGTTTGTGCTCTGCTGACAGGCTATTGAGAAATCTGCAGTGGGTAGATTTGTGATCTCACAGTGAGAAGAGATAATGCTGTTTTTGACGAGTTCTGATAGCGGATATTGACAAGACTGTATTGTTGCGTAAGCTCTGTTGTTGGACATTTTGGATTTTGTTTACCTTACATAAGTTTGTGTTACCTACCTTGAGTAGGCAGAGGCCACGTGTACGCTTGTGTTGTATAACCTGCTTATAGAGGCTAAACGGTTTTACTATGGGTGGCAAATCATCTTGAGATGGGCCATCACAGGGTCTATCGGGGGCATGGCAAGTGTACCGTGTACCGAAGTGAGATCAGATATGCCGCTGGGGTCGGCTTTGTTTATTATGAATAGGAAACATGGAGTGATTGCAACAAAGTATTGTAAGGACTGGGCTGGATTGTCCAGTTTATGTGAGAAAACATACGAACAACGAAAACAAATAATGTGAGTGTCCAAATTTGTAAAGTTAAATCACATAAGAAGCGGGAAAAGTATATAAAGTATATAAAGTGTCTTGTATTTTGGCAGCACGAGACAAAAAAATGGCATGAAAAAGCTACAGGCGCATTCCCGATGCGTGCATCCGCGAGTGCGAACACATTGCGTGTTCACGCAAATTCTGCACACACGATTCCTATGCAGGCACCTCCCACTCCTCCCTACATGGGAAGCGGTAAGGATGACTCATGTTTTGATGTTGTTTGTCCGGATAATAATAACTTTTCTTCCCATGCTGATTTTACTGCTTAAATTTTTGTAACCAGACTGGATCCTGTGCTAGATGAGGAAATAGTTAAGGGAAACATTGAGACTAGTGATAAGGAAGATGACCCTTCATTAATATCTGCTCTCATACACATACTACAGTTACACGCTATCTTCACAGCAGGAACATGCGCAGCCACAGCTGCACTACAAGTCCCAGAAATACCTGTTGCGTCTGCTCCCTCAGCCTCATTACAAGTTGCGGATGCAGCTACTGTAATGCGAGATGCAATCACGTTTACCTGAAGCTCCTGCAATTGTACGCCACTCTAATACGCACGCTTCACCCTCAGTCATACCGCCACCTATCCATGCATCTAGTAGTGAAAACACGCAATCTACAGGCATACCTGTAGATGAAATTCCACATCTAGCTGTAGACACCACCGGTAAACATAGAAATTGTTTAGGATGTGAAGGGGTGTTCCCAGTGCGCACACTCAGTGTACCTACTGGGAATGTAAGGGATTATACCTGTGCAAACGGTTACAATGTATACTCCATGGTTAAGGTCAGAATTGCATACCATGATTGCGGAATTCCCTAATCCTGCTAAGGATTTGGCCAAGTGTCAGAAATATATTAGGGATTTGGGAAATGCGCATGAGCCCATAAACAAAGATTGACGTGTATTGCTTAGAGCTTGTCTTCCTTCTATTGCTGACCTCAAGGACTTCTTCTGCCAATTAGAAGAAGACAAAACTCTAACTGATGCAGACAATCAGGCCAACATTAATAATATTTGTAAACAGTTGTAAACAGTTAGGTGTAAAATTCCCTGCACATGTAGAGTAGCAAAAGCTTTTTTACAATCAAACAAAAAGATAATGAGGGTGTAGATGATTTTATACAAAGGGCTCTTGTGGAGATGATACGGGTATAGAGGATATTAAAATTAATCAGCATCACAGAGAGTTAGCAGTCTCAGTTTTGATGACTGGATTTCTGGAATCTGTAAGGCAAATGAACCTGATATCAGAACCAGAATAGCAGTATCTAGATGTGGTAAAAATAAGATCTTTGGCAGTATCCCATGAGAGAAATGTAGTTAAAAAGAAGGAGACAAAGTCTGAAAAACTAATGACGTTGAGCATACAAACCCTACAACCACAGTCACACACACCTCCATACATGACATATAATACTATGACTAATCCAATGAGAAAAACTTTTGTCAAATGTTTTAAGTGTGGGCAATATGGGCACAAGTCTAGAGAATGTATGGGTAGAAGAAAATACCCAGGGTATAACAATGACAACTGGAGACCACAACAAGGACCTTATAGACCCAGGGAGGAACGTGGGGAGAGGTTTGATGAAAGGAGAGTGGATCATGCTATCTCTCATGCCAGAAGGGATCAGGCAGCTCGTTCCCAAATCCAATGAGGATCAGGTCATACCTGTTATCTGATGCGGATAGGATTGATTAGCGGCCCAAATGAAGAGCCTAATGTAGAGGTCAATATTGCAGGCATTAATCAAACCTTTTTTGTGGACACAGGGACGGCCAGATCTGTACTAACTTCTCTTCTTGATTTACCCTTAATCAGGAAAACCATACGTGCAGTAGGAGTCTCAGGGCTGGTGCAACAGTATTCTCTAACGACACCAGCAGAAGTCACTATTGGTCCTTTACACACTAAACATCCTTTTCTCCTTGCAGCATCAGCTCCTACCTATCTATGGGACCTGCTGTGTAAGATGGGTTTTGTAATTTATTGTACTCCTGATGGTGTATTCTTGGATATTACAGGATCCCATGCACAGGAAGTTCAGGACATGTTAGAGGCTCCTCCGAAGTTGATGGTTCTTTCCCCTGGTAAAATGCAGTTCCCAACACAGGTAGAAGAAATGTTGTCACAGTTAACAGGTCCCCTGTGCACCAAGAATGGCCAAGACACTGGATTAATGGCTAATGTATCACCAGTAATTGTAACACTTAAAAGTGGGCAAGCACCAAAAATACCCCAGTATCCTTTAAAACCTGTCATGGAACAGTTGTTACAGCAAGGGATCTTGATTCGCACCCCTAGTGTAGCAAATAGTCCCATAGGGGACTATTATAGGCTGGTACAAGATTTGAGGGGTATTAATAAGGTTGCAGAGAGTCCGTTTCCTGTAGTGTCAAATCCAGCTGTTATATTAATGCAAATTCCTGCGATCTCTACTCATTTTACCATTATTGATCTGTGTTCTGCATTCTTCTCTATTCCCCTACACCCTGACTGCCAGTACCTTTTTGCATTTTCATTCACAGGGGTACAGTATACATGGACAAGGTTACTCCAAGGTTTCGTTGACAGCCCCAGCATCTTTTCTCAGGTGTTGCATGATTGTTTGCAATCTTTTTAACCCAGTAATGGGTCGGTTTTGATACAATATGTTAACGATTTGTTGTTATGTTCTAAATCTTTTGAGGCATCATAGTGTGATACTAAAGAATTGTTGTTTCATCTCGCACAAACAGGACACAAGGTATCTAAGGAAAAGTTGCAGCCATGTCAAACCAAAGTCAAGTACTTGGGACACTGCCTTACCAAAGGGCATTTGATAGAGAACAGGATCAAAGCCATACAGGAAATGACACTAATGCAGAATCAACAGCAAGTTTGTTCATTTATAGGGGAGTGTGTATACTGCAGGAATTGGACTCCTGGGATTTCCATACTAGCATTGTCTTTACAGGAGCTGATCTAAGCTTCGAAGCCTGACCGTGTAATACACACAGAAGGGTCAGAGCAGGCCTTTAGAAATATAAAGGAAGGTTTAATGTCAGCTCCAGCCTTTGGAATCCCTGACTATACTAAACCTTTTGACCTATATTGTACGGAAGCTGTTGGTTGTGCGGCAGGGGTCCTGACACAGAAACACGGAGATGCTAATAGGCCAGTGGCATACTACAGTGCTCAGCTAAGTCCGCTCTTCTGGTTAGTAATAGTGAAGATGTAGTATTAGGCCATGATTTGAGTGTTCATGTACCACATGCTGTGTCTGCCCTACTGAATTCTGCTCAGACTAGGCATTCTCCTCTGCACGGTTTACAAGATTTGAACTAGCGGTTATGGCACCTGCTAAGATCACGATTAAGCGGTGTAATACACTTAGACCCCCAGGAGGAATTGAAATGCAAAAATTATGTGACTATCCGTTATCTCATTCAGATGAGCAAGCAGGTCAAGAAACAGCAGAAATCTATAAAGCTGATAGCACCAGACATGCCACAGAATTATTTGTCATGATATTGAACCTGGTGAGTTTGTGATGATAAGAAATCTCTTACGTTCTAGTTGTCTGATTGACGGTTGGGAAGGACCATTCCAAGTGCTACTGACTAGCACCACCTCCATAAAGGTCACAGAAAGGAATACTTGGGTCCATTCATCCCACTGCAAAAGAGCTAGCAATCCGAAAGAGGTCTGAGACAAGGAGGGAGTTGTTACGATTGCCCCTAATCTTGAGCGCCTGTTCCAGGGAGACGAAGTTGAGGCTGATTATCCGAAGCGGAAAAAATGCAGTCATCCTACCAACTTTTTCCCTCTTAATTAACATTTCCGTTCCTTATAAGTGCATTCAGTTCTGGAGATGGTAAAAGGGTGGAGGAGATCGGGTCTGGTATCGAGAAGGATGAGTATCAATCAGACGGTAGTATGGAACCATGGGCTATGCCTAACATTATAGGTTCCAAGTATGAAAAGCGCTCTAACTCTGAGGAGAAAGATTAATGTAGGGGATTATCATCTGAGGAATATTGCATTTGTAAGACTTGCGCCCCCAGTGATAGAAGAAAGTTGTGTACTAAGTAGTGTGGGTAAGGTTTTGAACCAAAGTGAATGTTGGGTATGTTCCCATGTACCTCAGAGGCAAGATAATCTAGGTTTAATTCCAGTCCCTTTAAACAACTCTTAGGTACTTCAATTGTGGGGTGGGAGGCCACTGGCAGAAAAGTTGAATGCTTCCAGATCCCCTAGTCTTAGACTTATATTCCACAGACAAATCCCTGATGTGTATAAATTTTACCAGTCATATGCAATTAGGTTATTGGGAAGCAGTAGGCATAATCACACGATGGTATATTCTGTAAGCACAGATAAGGAGCCCATACTCACTAAACGAGTACAAGAGGTTATGAATCGAAAGGGATTTCAGACACTAGGTTGGTGGGTCAATGCTACAAAGACATCAGTTGGAAATATTCATTCTGAATATTGTCATTCAATATTCATTCTGAATATTGTCAGCACATAATACAGGAAAATACCTGCAAAACACAACTAAAGGTTTTGGATAAAGGGAGCTTTAGAGGAGAATTGTTCCAAGTCCTATTGCACCATAATGTACCATTTATCCTCCCATGTGATGTGTATTATATTTGTAATAGAAGAGCCTATAAGTGGCTGGCCCCTAATTCCCAAGGGTTATATTTTCTGGGTAGGATAGTATCTGAAGTTCTGACTGTATCTTATGAGACTATGCTTGACGTACATAGAACTAGTCCTAAACCTTATGTACACGTCCCTTACGAACATAAGTATAAAAGAAGTGTGACATATCAAGGTAAACCTATAGCAGCTGATTTAATAAATTAATGAACCAGATTTCAATTTTTGGTAGCACTGGATTTCACAAGGACAGCTAGAGGTACCATTAATTATAAGTATATCCATGCACTTGCAGATTTAATTGAAAATATCACTGACATGTATGACGACACTTTTCATTATACAGGTTTAGAGTTACAGGCCTATAAGAAAGAATTAACACAGCATAGAATGGTTTTAAATTACTTAACCGCTATAACTGGAGGTTATTGTGTCACTCTGGCCACTCAATTTAGAGTTTAGTGCTGTACCTATATCACTAACAATACTAAGGACCTACATGAAGACATAGGGCCTGATCCAGACCTAATTAAGTGCTTGAACTTAGTTACTCCTGGGCTAAACCATGTTGATTTCAGGGGGAGTCAAGTTAATTGTATTCTTTGCATGCAGGGATATATCTTTGAATTGTTTACTGCACACAGATACTGACTAGCTTTACTATCACACTCTTATTTAGATTTATTTAACCTCTCAACTCTAATACTGTTTGCAACAGATGAAATATGACTGCCCTGTAATCAACATGGTTTAGCCCAGGAGTAAATAAGTTAAAGCACTTAACTAGGTCTGGATCCAGCCCATAGACTGTAAGATGGATTAAATCCTTCAATTAAAATGGGAGATTCATAGATCTCATATGTCTTGTCCGCTGTAGGAGAGGAAGTTGCAGAATGGGTGTCATGGGTGAACCCCGTATATTGGTTCTTAGGGTTAGGGGACTTTTCAAAAGCATTAGCTACCGGAGTGATCAAACTTATAGTACTGTTAATGGGTGTTATCATGATAATTGAGTTAAGTGTGAAATATGTTCAGGGAATCATAAGATGTAAAGGGAAGAAAACAGAATTGGTTATAACTGTGACTGAGAGCATAGAATTAAATAACGATATTTTATTTTATATTCCGACATTAGAGAATGTATAGAGCAGGGGTTCTCAACCTTTTTTTGTTGAGTACCACTTACCCGCTAGGGAACCAGGTGAAGTACCACTTTGCCAAAATGATTCATTTACTGAGTCCAAAATATTTAACTTTAAAAAAAAAAATAACAATTAGCGTAACATTTATATGTAAGGTTCAGTTCAGGTTAATTTTAGGCTCAAGATTAAATTTTTCTCTTCTCATATTATTTATTATACCTCCCCCATTCAGATACAGCCTACTCCCCAAATTACATATTACACTTCTCCTGGAAATATTATACCTTTCCCCATATGATGTATTAGACTCCTGTTACATCCCTCTCCACACATTACACCATCCACCCCCCCTCTGTTACACCCTCTCTACAAATTATACCTCCCTTAATG
>WWET01005613.1:46839-58437 GCA_011038615.1 Limnodynastes dumerilii
GTGTAGAGGGATATAAAAGAAGGAGAGGGGTGATAATGTGGGGAGAGGGATATATATATGAGCAGGAGAGTGTAATGTGTGGAGAGGGAGAGATGTATATATATATATCTCCCTCTCCACACATTACACTCTCCTACTCATATATATATCCCTCTCCACACATTGCACTCTCCTACTCATATATATATATATATATCCCTCTCCACACATTACACTCTCCTGCTCATATATATATATATATATATATATATATATATATATATATATATATATATATATATATATATATATATATATATATATATATATATATATATATATATATATATATATATATATATATATATATATATATATATATATATATATATATATATATATATATATATATATATATATATATATATATATATATATATATATATATATATATATATATATATATATATATATATATATATATATCACTCTCCACACATTACACTCTCCTACTCATATATATATCTCCCCCTCTCCACACATTACACTCTCCTGCTCATATATATATCCCTTTCCACACATTATCACCCCTACCCCTCTCCACATTACATATTATACATTTCCCCCCTTCTGGCATCTCCCTCTCCACACAATTTACACTTCAGTTCCACTTCTTTTACCTTACCTGATCCAGCCTCCAGCACTTCCTTCCTTCCTTTAGCTCTGGGGATCCTCTTCCTGCAGTGCCAGTCGGAAGCTCCGCCCCCTCGGCTCGTGTTCCTGGATGCTGTAATGTGTTTAGTGTGACAGGCTGCAGGCTTAAGCTGATCTTTACTGACACAGTGAGTAAAAATCAGCTTAAGTCTGGCTCTATTATACTAAACAACATTACAGCATTGCAGCAAGAGGACTGCCTGCCGCGTACCACCTAACAGAGGTATGCGTACCACCAGTGGTACGCGTACCATGGGTTGAGAACCCCTGGTATAGAGGGATAGATTGTGGTCTATCGAAGGGTGGTCTGTCGAAACATCTCGAAAGGGAATTTCATTAGGTTCGACTATAGCTTCATAGCTAGTGCCCCAAGGTCCACACCGTGCTTTGTCCCACACAATTGTTTCAGAATTGGGTTGCAAAATCACTGGTCGATAATCACTTATTCGTACTTTTCCAATTTCTCCATCAAAATTAGCGCATTTTTGATATCCCTGAAGGATCTTTATTGTATGTCGTAAAACAGATCTTTTTTTCACAAGTACTTCCTTTAATGCATACACTAATTCATCTGGACAATTCTGAAGAACATTCATTCCTATAATGACCGGAACGGCAGTATCGTCATCCAAGTTGGTAACTATACAACCTTACTTTGATAATTGTACTTTTCCGATTTTAATATGTCTCGCAATATCCATGACAGGATATTCCCATGCCATTACTGGCTATTAATTGTAGCCAAGTTGGTGGTGGAAGGAGAACTGGCTCTGCTCCCCAATATTTTAAATAAGTTTTTAATTGTATGGTTTTGACCTGAGATCCAGTATCAAGCATAGCTGGTATTTTAATACCGTTTAATACAACATTAATTATTTGACACTGCCCTACATACTGTGGCCACCACCCTTCCCTCTTTGGTTTTATAATATCTGATCTCCCCAAGGATCGCACCTTGCCCTCTGGGTCTGGGAGTTTAAAGACTTAAGTTCCCTGCAATTTCTCTCAATATGACCAACACGGTCAACAGATTGGACATCCTTGTAAAGTAAACTTATCTGTTGGTTGACGTCCCATTGAGCCTGGAGGGGTCCACCAGTCAGTATTTGTTGACCTAGGCCTTGTTCGCCAGCCAGTCCCTCTGGATTCCAGAGCTGGCTTAGTGAAATTTTAAAATTCCCTGCACATTTTGGCCAACCCTGCAGCTAATTCACCTTCCCTGTTAACATTTGTAATGGGTCAGAAATGGGTTTTTGAGCACCTTGGGTGGCAAGCTCTTTTTTTCTGAAACTAGAATCATTAATACTAGTTCCCTAAAAATCCGGCATCTCCGGAAAAATTACCTCACTGTTCTGAAAAGATCTCACTAACTTAAGGGCTGCCTCCTTGAATTTCAAAAAGGAACTCTCAGGTATTTGTAATCGTAGCAAGAGTAATTGTGTTTTAATATACTCACTCTCTATACCCTCCACAAACTTGTTAACCAGAGTTTCATCTACATTTCCACCTTCTGTATTATCTACAGCTCATATTTTCCTGTAATATTTCCTGTAAGCTTAAAGCATAATTCCTCAGAGACTCTCCTGGATTCTGTTTTCTTGCAAAAAATTAAATTTTCAAGTCACATATAGTACTAATATCAAATACATCAGCTAATTTCTGTAGTATTTGCTCAGTGTTTTGGCGCTCCTCTGACGGCCAAGAATTCACCTCTCTTAATGCTGACCCTTTTAACTGACCAATTAGAATTTCAACTTGCTGACTGTCTGTCAATGGAAATAACCTAAACATACTACTCATCTTGGGCCTGATCCAGAATTACACGCCGCCGCGTAAGTTCGTTTAGCAGAGTAAATACTTATTATGAAGTGCTGCACCTGCAGCTACACATGTTAACCAAGGACCTAATTGTGCAATCTATATAAATTTCAACCCTGCTAGTGTTTCCTTGTTCCTTGTGTTCCTTGATCTGGAGAGGTGTTGGAGTGGTTTGGATTGTGTTCGTGAAAAATATATCTTGCATTTCTGAGTAAGTACACATTATGAATGTATAATTGTGTCAATTTTTGATATCTTATGTATGTCATGTAATTTAAGGTAAATAAATTAAACATGCAATTTTTTTTTTTTTTTAGTTTCTTAATATCCCATCATGTATTCGATTGGCCCTGTTGGTTTGGTGAGTTAATGTTAAACGTTGCAATATTTTTTGTGTACTTTAATATCATTTAATAATATATAATGTGTAAAAATTTAAAAAATAAAAAAAATCATTATTTATATTAGCAGCAATAATAATTTTTAATTTAAGAATTAGTATAATAATTGTATTATATAAATTTTTGGTTTGATTTTTAAAACTTTTATAGTATTAATCCTATGTATTTTTGCAACTAGTAAATTTGGATGTTTATGTGAAAAATATGAATATGAATATGTTTGTTTTATTTTTATTCAATTATAAACCTTATATCATTGTTTATGAACTGTGATACATATTATTTTGTATTTGTAATTCTATTGTATAATACTGAATTTTCTCAGTATGTGTGCTATTTTGTTTTATGTACCTCATACATTAAATCAATTGATATATATATATATATATATATAATTTTTTAAATTTTTAAACTAGGTGATTATGTTTAAAATACCTAAGAATGTTATCTATACAATACATAATCTTCTCTGTATGTGTGCCATTTTGTTTATGTATGTAATACATTCAATCCTCCAACATGTTATGTCTGATTTTTAAACATATCTATTTTGTAACCTTAATAGGCCTTTCTAATAATGTTTCAGATGTCTTACATCATTGTTGCGGCTGCTGCTGTTGAGGAAGAGGACCAGCTCCATAGCATGGTCCTTCGTCCATGTCCGAGTCATCGCCTGAGGACCAGGGAGCGCATCTTTAGACCACGTATCAGTCTGTTTAATGTGTCTGACGAGGAGGTTCGGCGCCGCTATCGCCTTCCTCCACATGTCATATTGGAAACCTTGGAGATTGTAAGATCTGATCTTGAGGCCCATGTACTGGCACGTACATCAATTTCACCGTTAACTAAATTCCTGGCGGTGTTACAATTTTGTGCCTCTGGAACATTCCAGAGGGTGATGGGATGCGCAACAGGAATGTCCCAATCTTCCCTTAGTCGTGTGCTTGAGGAAGTTTTGGGATGGCATTTCTGTTGCGTGTCGGGGTATTGCTGGTTTCCCGCACATTATAGGAGCCGTGGATGGTACGCACATCGCTCTGGTGCCAAGGGGTGGAAAAACTATGATTTTCCTAAATCGCAAGGGTTTCCACTCTCTGAATATCCAGGTGGTGTGTGACGCCAACCTCCTCATTTGCAATGTTGTTGCCAAATATCCTGGGAGTTGCCATGACGCCCATGTTATGCGGCTTTCAGCTATATGGCGTAAATTAAATAGAAGATATTCTGAAACTGGTAATGATGCGTGGCTTTTAGGTAATTAAATGTACTTAACTTTCCAAATGCACATTAAACCTTACTTATAACATGTGATTACTAAATAAAAAAAAATTTCCATAGGTGACAGCGCCTATCCTCAGAGGCCCTTTCTGTTAACGCCTGTGTTGAACGCCAGTACAGATCAAGAGATTGCATACAATGCAGCACATACGGCCACCAGACAGGTCATAGAGCGCACATTTGGACTATTAAAATCTAGGTTCAGGTGCCGCAACCGGTCTGTGGAGCCCTCATGTATGCTCCTGTAAAGGTATGTGATATTGTTGTTCTGTGCTGTATATTGCATAACATCGCAATACAACACGGCTTAACCTTTAAGATTGAGGCTGATGTGGAGGAGGGAAATGTTATGGAGGCTCCACTCATAGCAGCAGTACTTATCGCAATTGTGTGATTGAGACATATTTTAGGTAAGTATTAGTATCTTTATAATAAACAAATTTAAAGACAATCAAGGGAAATAACCTAAAAAATTATAACAAGATGTTGTCATAAATAATCTGGAATTCCACTCTAATGTGAAACTACATAATAATGTATATCTTATTTATACTTAAACAAATTATAAAAATGGTAACAAAGTAACAAATACCAAGTTATGTTTTTTAAATGCTTTTATTTAAATGCTAATAAACAACAAGACTAGATGATGTTTAGCATTTTTGATTACATGACATTTTACTTTTTGAACACTCTTATTTTTTTTTGCAGTTTTTTTTACCACCTTTCTTTTCTTTTGGTGCTGGTGATGGTGCTGGTGATGGTGCTGTTTTAGATCTGGTTTTGGGGGCCAAAAAGCCTATTTCCATGTTGGCACACATTGCTGCAGATCTTTTGGATGCTCTGACTGGTGCTGGCGTTATCTGTGATAATCCTGGCTGATGTTGATGGGATAGCCTCAGGTATTGTTTGCATTGTATCTTTTTTCACAGTATAATCAAAGAAAGCTTGCATAACATCTTTAATACTGGTTAATGTATCATTTAGTCTGTCCAATGCCTTGTTACTGATGGTCATTTGGTCATGTAGGGGGTCTAGTTTGTTGATTATTTGAGTTGTGCGATGTTGAATGGCACTGATTGAAGTTGATGGGCCAGGAATTTCCTCATCATGTTGTGTAGGTGATGGGATGGATGGTGATGATGATGATGGAGATGGTGCCAGAGCTGGTGGTGGTGGTTGTGCAGGTTGTGTTGTGGTTTGGGATGTCCCCGCTACTTCATCATGTAGGGATTGTGTGTAATCCAGTCTTTCATTAATATCTATGAAAGAAGGAAATGAGATAACAGGGATCATGCAATGTGACTATGTTGATAAATTTAAGAAATGTAGTTAGTCATGGTATAAAAATGTCAACCTTCTAAGATGTCTACACAGTATGATGCTAGCTAACTAACTTTGTCTCTCTTTCTGTTTCATCTTAGAATTCTACTAATCTGATGAGATACATTTAAGGACATTCAACATTTCAGATTCTACAATGACATACTTGAAAAGCTGTATATGTTTAAAGTAGCTGTTACAAAATTAATATGATATCACTTTAACAATTACCTTCGCTGTCTTCAGATTCTGTGTTTGCCACTGGATGCAATAGTCTTGGTGGTGGACCGTCCATGGTGTCATGGTCTCCAACACCCTCTATCTCAGCTGTAGACACAGCACACATGGCCAAGTTTTCTAACTCCGTGAAATTCACACTCCCATTTACCTACTTACGGCAGCTGAACCCTACCCTAAGTTTTTCCAGCGTACGTGCGAATTTTCATACCGATACGCTGGTCGTACTGGGCTTAGCACGCCCATACTGTACAATTTAAATGGCTATCCCCGCCTCTGTGTAGTAACTCGAGCGTCCAGATTATCGTCGTACAAAACACACGCCCCTCTGGCGAAAAATACGCTGAAAATACGCTTGCTGTACGCTCATGTCCTTCGTACGACCGGAAGTTGTCATACTGCACATGCGCAGTGCGTTTTTTTGCCCATTTTTACACGCACGATCGGCGTACGATCGCTTGCGGGCGTAGGTCTGGATCAGGCCCATGGTCTCCAACACCCTCTATCTCAGCTGTAGACACAGCACGCATGGCAAAGTTTTCTAACTCCGTGAAATTTAAGGTATCAGGTATTGGTCCAGCTCCTGTTTGTCTTGAGTGAGCGTATCTCTCTGACATTTTCTTTTTAATTTGATTTTTGAAATCCTGCCATCTGTGTATGAAAGTAAATATACTTTAACAATAGAACAATATATTTCAGGTCTGGTTAGGACAACTTGGTTGAAAATGAAGCTATAATAATAAAATAAATAGCATTTTAATAATAAGTTTACCTTTTTTTTTTTAGACGTTTTTGTTCGGAACATACAATTTGGATTGATCTTCCTGGAGTAGGTGACAAAACGCTTGTGAATGCCATTCCAAACATATGCTCTCAGGTGAGCAGAAATCTCACCATCCTCTGTATGTAAATTTTCCATCACCTCAGTCACTAAAAAAGTAACCTCTTGGGCTATAAAGTTTGGGTTTCTTTTCTGTCCCTTTGGACCCATGATTGAGCACAGTGTGTACTTACACACGTGGACGTGGGTATTGCGCGCCTTTTTACGTGCTGCATTTGCACTCTGATTGGCTAATGGCTTTGACTGTTTTCATTGGTTTGTTTTTCCATTATGTCTTATTTAAATCGCCTGTGCGTGCTTTCACTCATACGCAGGGCCGGTGCTATGTCCCTGGGCACCCTAGGCGAAGTTTGGCCTGTCTCCCCCCTCCACCCTTTATATGTGCCCCATCATATGCCCCTTCAGGCCTCTAATTAGGTATTGCAGGCCCCCTCCCCAAACAGTCTGCCCCCAGCAGACAGTGACTACTGCGGAGCCTGAGCCAAATAACTTACCTGCTGTTTCTGTGCCCCCGGAGTCCTGTCTTCTTACTCCTCTGCTGTGTGCGCGCTTTGCCTTATGAATGATGCTGACGTGACCTTGGGGTCACGCCAGTGTCATGCATGAGGGAAGGAGGAGGTTGAGGCAGCGGAGGAGGAGAGGCAGCTCTTGGACACTGACAGAGCACTACTGCGGCCTGAGGTGATGACCAGGTCACAATTTAGTAAAGGGGGTGACAGAGAGTAGATGCTCCATCACCCCTTAAACACAACCAATGTGGTCCGCACCACCCAGGCTGTGACTTCACTGTGCAATGTCATGATGTCATGTCAGTGCTGCCGTGCCCCCTTGCCTCTGGGTGCCTGGGAAGTACTTACGCCACTGAGAAGAGCATTGAAATAATAATGTGGGAGATAAGTGCATAAATAATAGATTTCGTATTCTGGAAATGTTTTTAAATACATTTAACAGAATTT
This sequence comes from Limnodynastes dumerilii, assembly GCA_011038615.1. Lineage (NCBI taxonomy): Eukaryota > Metazoa > Chordata > Amphibia > Anura > Limnodynastidae > Limnodynastes > Limnodynastes dumerilii. The sequence continues at coordinate 54,387 of WWET01005613.1, forward strand.
TGAAACAGATTATACATGGGGTACAAAGAACAGTTCAGAGTCAAGGGTAGCACCTAGGCAGCTAGCTTTGAATTTTATTGTATTTTGGTCTAAAACATTTGATCATATGTAAAGATACTTTGAGAAAGAGAATAGCGGTGACTTGTGAAAGACGGGGAACCAGTTGCTACCCTCTGGAGGCGTTTACCAGATCTGCTGCATTATTTCATCATACGCTACAAGGGACTTGTGTTTTCAGCAATGGACCTCCGTTTGACTGATTTACATCTTTGCACTTTCGATAGGATCGTTCTGGTCCACTCTTCTTTTTTATGTGTTTAGGGCTGGATCCAGACTTAAGTAAGTGCTTAAAATGAGTTACTCCTGGGCTAAACCATGTTGGGCCCGGCGCTCCAGGCGATCGCCTAAGATCGCCTAATGGTAGCGCCGGTCCTGTTCATACGTATGACCGCATGAAAATCATAACCACTTGATTATATGCATTTAGCAAACGTTTTAGAGAACATTGTAGTGAATTGCAGGATGTGTGTGGGCCTGTCAACTTTATTCTTAGGTGATTGACAAGTACATCTGCTTATGGCTGAAATTAATTTGAAATATATTGTAGTGGCAGAAGATTGGCTGTTCTTTGTGGGCGTTACAAGACACAACCAATGGCATAGTTAGATCTAAAGCAGCGTTAGTATGACACAGCGTCACTTAGCGTTAGTTCATACTTTGCATTATAAAATGGCAGCTGCACGCGCGGAGCCTTTTAGCCGGCGTGAGTTGCGGATCCTGGTCCGCATTATGGACCAGTTCGACCTCCGCCAGCCCCGCTGTAATGCTGCGGTAAGGGCTGCATACTACAGCGGGAGATCAGACGCCATCTTCGGGTCCACCGGCGTGTGGACCAACTTATGCGCCGGTGGTCAGATCTGAGGCGGCACCAACCTGATCTGCTGGTGGAGGTCCGCATGCAGATCCAACGGCATGCACGGAGTAAGTGTTTACTTTCAATCATTACTTTCAGTCATTAGTTTTTACTTATGTACTGCTTACTATGCAATGGTTGTTTTTTTTTTGTGAAAGCATGATTGTGTCCAACAATTTAAAGTGTTATTACTATGATGTTGGCAAACTGCAGTTGTTAAAGTGTAAAATTTGATATATAGGTATGTTTTTTTTTGTCTAAATTTTTTAACCTAGCAGTTGTAGCATGCTGGATGTGGCATACAAATGTCTTGATATGTATCTGACATTGATATTTTCCTATTTTTGGGACATTAAAATTCAAATGACACATTTAATCTTTGATGGTGTTTGAAGACACAGACAATTGCCTTTGATATGTTATTAGGTCAAGACCAACTATGATCAAGCAGGAAACAAGATATTTTGAAAGCATTTATTTTTGAAAATGGTTTATTACATTTATTTTTAGACATTATTAAACTTAAGTGTCTTTCTGTTAATTAACATGTGTATAATTTATTTATATCCATTAGGGCGGGACAGACACAGAATGGCGGAGTTTGCCCGCCGCCAGCTGCAGCGCCAGGAGGAGGAGGAGGAGGAAGAGGAGCAGCTGGTGTAGCCTTCTCTTTCGCCGGACCCTGTGGAGGAGGAGCAGGACAATGGTGAACTTTTGGGGGCACAAAATAATTCTCAGGAGCAGCAGCTGGAGACACAGGAGCATCCACAGCATTCTATGATTCTATGAAAAATGTTAATGTAAAAAAAATCTATATATATAACATCTGCATCCTTAAACATGTAAAACAAAAGTGTGAAAAATTTTAAAATAAATTGAGTACGTTATTTGTTTCAGAATGTCATTTATGTAAGAATAATTAGGGACATACCAGGAATATGTATGACATTTCAAATGTCACAGTACTTTTGTCATGGAGCATCTTGAATTGTGTATAGTTAGAATCTCCAAAAATAGCTAAATAGTATTGTACAAAGGTTTTTGACATTGTGCAATTTGAAAAATGAGGACGTTGAAGCAAATAAAACAAATAAAGATAACGAATTTTCAAAAAACATGCAATATGTGACATGTGTGTTCAATGTGAAGCATTGTATTGAACGTAAGTATGATTTTTGTAGAGTAATTGAAATGCTTTTTTCATTTTTTTTTAACAGATGTGCCAAACATGGACCCCTTCAATGAGGAAATTTAAATATGCTGCACATGATGGTGCAGATGGGACAGACGGCCCAAGTTTTAATCAATTTGTACCATCTTTTACATGGTTAATTTTGTTTCATTTTTTTTTTTTTTAGCATTTTATTATTTTATTGATTAATATTTTATTGTTTCAATAAATTGTTAAAATATTTGAAAAATTTGTTGTGTTTTGGATGTACCACATAAACATTAACATATACATACATTACATTAAACTTACATTATATTAAACATATGATTAACTAGACATTTATTAATGATACATATTTTAGTTTATAAAAAAAAAATCCACCTGTACATAATGAAGCATTGTACAAAGTAAATTTTATTAGGATTGACAAAAATAATTATTATGATTATTAGTATTATTATTTTTATGATTGACAAGAGTAAAATATGGTTACAAATATGTTATCCAACATGTATTTTGATGGAATATTTATCTTATTTTGACCACATTGATTGATCAAAATATGTTACACATAAAAAATAACATTAATAAGATCTATATTTAAATATATATATTTGACATGAAAAATATATTTAGAAAAAATTTACTAATCTAAAAATAACATACAAATACACATATACAAATCTTTATTTCTAAGCTTACAACACTAATTGACACTTGCACACGATGTAAAAAACGTACTTGTGAATCAAACGTACGTATTCAGCAAACGTCCGCATGATCCACAACTACTAACGTATTACGTGATGCGTATATTCGTTCAGCAATACACACGTGTGCGGGCGTATTTTATATTACGTCCACACATGTGCTGGCGTATATGAAAATACGTGTTGTGGGTGTGTCAACGTAAGATACGTTCGTGAAACAATGCGTAATTGTAAAGCTTACGTTTATGCGTATTTACATACGTTAACGTACGTAAGTACATACACACACGTAGTTCTGGATCTACCCCCTGATTCTTAAGTACTCTCAAGGAGTTACCATCAGTGTCCATTTCATCCCCAACAAAACTAGGAAGCCAGGGAGCTCCAAAATAATAGGGCAAGGTTATAGGGTTCATTTGCGCCATGGTGGGAACTGAATCTCCTTCCCCAGATGAGGTGGATGGGATAGATTGATCCTCAGTTGACATAACTGCTTCGAATTTCCTTATCCCGTTTCACTTCTCACTCTACAAATCCTGTTTGTGTCGTCAAATGTAAAACCCGACTATAAGGTGAAGTACAGGTTTAGTAAAGATTTGTGGATCAGTGAAACAGAACTTAGAAATAATTCGAAGCAAGGACAACCATTTAAAGTTTGAAATTCAAATGTTAATTAATAAAATTTGGATTATGAATAAGCAGAATACTTAGTTGTTTTCATATACAATTCATACAGCAATGTTAGTATAATGTAACAAAGTTTTCAAATACCATTCAAGTATGTTGAAGTACCGTTCAATATGTTTCAAGTAAATTACTTCAGCAGAAATAGTTACAATTAATCTTGGCAACAATTATAACAATGTATCCATCACAGTTCAGCTCAATGTATTAAAGTCCTTATAGACAATAAAAAAATTGCATGGCATTGAATCAGTAACTGAGTTGCAATTACCGTATATACTCGAGTATAAGACGAGTTTTTTTGCTGAAAAAGCCCCCCTCGGCTTATACTGGAGTGCTAAAAAAAAAATCCTACATTTAACTTACCTTTGCTGTCCCTCCGGCAGTCCCTGCATCTGTGTCTGGCTCTCTTCCCCGCAGCTCTGCCTCCGGCTGTCTCCCCGCGGTGCGTGCTGCACAATGCCCTACATTTACCTTTGCTGTCCCTCCGGCAGTCCCTGCATCTGTGTCTGGCTCTCTTCCCCGCAGCTCTGCCTCCGGCTGTCTCCCCGCGCCGCGGTGTGCACAATG